>JAVIWB010006912.1:0-132065 GCA_031893035.1 Dermolepida albohirtum | reverse complement strand
TTGTGTTTATAAATACATACAATGCACTGAATTCACTCCTTATGTAACTTCCAAAAATTATTATCGTCGGCGTTTATTACTATTTATTATTTACTACCATTAGTCGTAACATATACATACATATACAAACACAATGTTAGATCTGCAGAGATAGGAGAGAGACCTAGTGGAGGAGCATAATAAAACCATTTGAATATATATAGCGCCTACAATTGACTCTATAAATACACTGGTGTTATATAATAAAAACGACAATGATAGCCATTACATTAAACTATGTAGAGACCGTTTGATGAATGAGAATGTTTCAAACATATTTATGGAATCCCCTAGTAATACTTTATATATATATTTATATAAATTATACCTACAAGATCTCATATTAATATCGTGTTGTGACGTTTAACCTATAAATATCATACACTTCTGATCTAATTAATTAACATTTATTCGGATATTATTAAAAACGAAATCCTTGTATTTTTTTCCGGTTTATTACTGAATGTTACATCTATAATTATATCTTTATTCTTTATATATTTGATATTTTATTTATTATTATATACACTGACATTCACTTAAAATAGATCACATTTCTCTGTGAGAATGCTTGTGCAGTGTTATATAGGAAGCAATTCACATAAATAAATGGCCACACGCAATTGTATGTTCATTTTTTACTTGCTATTATTAGAACTTCTTTAAATAATTTACTAATAATGTATTAAGTATTCCAGGAAAGGAATTTGCTAAAAATGGGCAATAATCTACATTCTATTGTAGTACGACCCTCATCAGGTAAAAGAGATATGGAAAGGTTATTTGCTCGTCTATGTTGAAGGTGTAAATAAGTATATCATTAAATTTTGAATAGTGTCGTTAGCCTGGGGTACTTACAATAGTGTAAGATGTGACTACCGAATATTTTAACACAGATTTATAAAAAATTATTTAAATTTATTTGTCGAAAATAACGATGGAATTTGGAAAAATCGCCACAGAATTTCCAACATATCAACAAAAAGAAATATCAAAGCAAACAGAAGTAAATAAACAAAATAACTTAAAAAGATTAAAGAAGCGATTTTTTTGGATTTAATTTTTTAATAGTTGCATAGCAAGTGCAGCGTTCCATAAACTTCTACTGAAGTGAGATCGGTTGTAAAAATTACAACCAGTCCAAATGTTGGAAATTTTATTAATAAAAAAATTAAAATAAAATAATAAATGGTCAATTTTTAATTGGCCTTTTTTAGAATTTGTTAGTAAAAATCGTTTCTGTTGAGACAATTACTTTTGCGATAACAAACAAATAATTTTTAATATCAAAAATAACAGAAAATCTTGGCAGAATCCTACGCAACTTTCGATAGTACAACTACCGCCGAATAGTAAGCGCCAAATTAAGCGAATGCTTTCAGTTTCATTATGAAACCTTCGATAATGATCCAGTCTCCTCTGCATTCACTCCAATACGAGGGTAGCCGTTTATATTTCGCGAACTGTTAGTGTTGCCTCCGATCTGATGATTGCATCGTGAAATTTGTCACTTTTGACAATATATTTGACAGTTTTATTATCCGGTCGCTATTTCTATTGTTGACAGTAACTTGAAAATTTTATGTCAGCGAAAAAATGAAATGAACTCGCGAACATTTTCGTGCAATTATTTTTGCTAATTTTCGGCGTGGATTATCTCAACAAGAATGCATCGCCGAGCTGAATTCTTTATATGGTGATGAAGCACCATCAAAAACTACATTATACCAACTATATCGTTGGTATAATGAATTCAAAATTGGACGGCGTTCTTTGGATGATGAATTTCGAGAAGGTCGTCCCACAAATGTTGTTGCGTCGGAAAACATTAATGCAGTCTGAATTGATAATGCAGGACCGTCATCTGACATACCGTGATATCGAGGCATCTCTAGGTATTAGTAACACCAGCGTGCATAAGATTCTGCACAAACATTTAGCCGTTGAGAAGCTAACATATGTTCACGTTGGGTACCACATAATTTGATAACCGCTCAAAAAAGGACTCGCGTCGATTGGTGCCAAGAACTTTATAAAGTCATCACAGGTGATGAATTTTGGATCTATACGTATGAGCCCGATAGTAAACAGTAGTCGACTGGGCGAGTATTCCAAGATGAGCCAAAACCAACAAAAATTGTTCGCGCTCGAAACACATCAAAACAAATGGCCATCTATTTTTTCCGAAAAACAAGTCACGTTGCAACCGTGCCTTTAGGGAGTTGTAGAACTGTCAATTCTGAATGGTACACAACTATTTGTTTGCCAAAAGTTTTTGAAGAAATAAGGAAAATAAACCGAAAACGACCGATCGTTCTCCACCATGACAATGCGAGCTCTCACAGGTCGGTTCAAACAAGTGAATATTTGACCGGGCAAAATATTGAATTGATGAGCCATCCTCCGTACAGAACTGATCCCTGTGATTTCTTTTTAATCCCAAACTCAAAAATGTACTCAAAAATGAAATCATATTACTGTGGAATAAATTTGTTTTCAAAAACCTTTAGTCATTGTTGTTTGAAATATTGGATGCATTTTTTTTGTACAGAAATAAAATACAAAAAACCTCATTTCTTTAAAAAATGTAAATAAATTTCTAATATGATAAAGAGGTTTATGTACATTCAAAAAGAATTTACGACAGCGTTACTCAAATTTTTGTAGTAACGCATAAATAATTAAATAAAGTATTAGAGGAGAAAGTCTAATTATATAATATGGGCTACCGTAATATTTTTATTATAGCTTGGCTCTGTCTATTAATAACAGTTTAAAAATGAACCCACAAGAGCACAAATGTAATATATAAATTAATGACACTCTATGGTAAACACCGAAATAGTGTTAGCCGTTAATCATTTTATATCCAACTGAAAATTTTTCAAGAATTTATATTCCACTAAAAGTTAAGATATTTAAGATATCTTAAGTCTGTTTGCACTAATAGAATGTTGAATGCCAGCTTTTAATTATTTGGTAGCGAAATCTGATCTGAGATTTTATAGATTATAATGTAATATGAGTTTATAATACGGGCATAAGTCAAATGATAATTTTTGTCAGAATGTCTCGTAAAGGTGCAATAGAAAAAGTTAAGAAAGAAAAAGCACGGGATGTTGATATATGAAGCAAACTATACAAGTAATCAGGCAGAAAAGTATGTGTTAAAAGCAGCTAACCATGTACTAAGGAATACTTTGCAGCATTTAGAAAAACATATTCGAATCTCGATTACGAAACAGATAAATATGATCTATACATTTCTGCATTCGGTGGAAACAGTTCTCAAAACATTAGGCTCATTGTTCTTTAGTCACTTCAAATAGAAGTTTTCGTAGGCTTCCACAATCACTTCCGGGGTATTAAATTTCAATCCACGCATTTCGTCTTTTATGTGTAGAAATAGAAAGAAGTCACAAGGTGTCAGATCGCGACTATAAGGCGGATGAGTAATCAATTCCAATCGATGTTTGTGATGGGTTGTGTGATGGCACATTGTCTTGATGCAGAATGTTTATTCTTGGCCGTTTTTCGCGCACTTTTTGGCACACACCGAGCGCAAAACTTTCTGATGGCAAGATGATCAAGCAATAGTTCTGATTTGGGTCATACCTAATGATGCCCGAATATTTCTGTATGCGCAATGGTTGTCTATTTTCATCATGTTGTACACGGAGTCGATGTTTTCTGGAGTGACTGCAGTGGCAGGCCGTCTCTCACGACGCTCGTCTTTGAGCGATGCAGCCACGTTGGAATTTATTGTACCACCACAGCCGCCAAGGAAGGTACTTCATCGCCAAACAATCGCTTGATTTTTTGCGAGTGAGACCGTCTTTAAAATCGTAGAAAATGGTTACTCGAAAATTTTCGCTGGTTAATTCCATTTTTCACAAAAATCACTTTATTTGAAAATTGCTAATAAAAGACAACAGCATATGCTAACAATCTGTAAATGCTATTGAAACTAAAAAGATATCGGAGAATACGATTACGATAAAAATATATTATACAGCGCCACCTTACGGTAAGTAGCCGAACCGCAAAACTTTTAAAGCAACCTACGTACTTTGGACATAAATGTGATGTATATCGGCAAACGCAATATGGTAGACTATATTTATGCCTTTTCCTCTACTATTTTTTTTTAATAAATATATCTAATACTTACATAATTAGAGAAATGCAAATCAACGAGAAAATTGTATTGCTGACATTTATTAATATAAAATATTTCCATTATAACAACAAGAGATAAATTAACAAACAAGAACTTTGCCTTTAATAGTAATAAGAAAATGTAATTGTAATGTCTTCGTAACTATTTATTTTTCATGTTATCAATTAAATCTCTAAATACAGATTCAAATTTCTTATGGACCCTTATTTTATCCTAGATTTAAACTTATTGCCTCTTTGATATTGCTGACTTAAAATATATGCCTATTTATTAAAATTACATTATTATTTAAAGGAATTAGATGTAGTCTATGATCTGGACATTTTAACAATTTAGTACTGTTTTTAAGTTACATATTGCAGCATTTTATTGTTGACATGTTTATTTTTGCAATAAGATTTGTCATTCAAAGTCTAAAAACTGTCTCAAAATTTTACATAAATATTTAACAAGGAACGAAGCATGCGGGTATTTCGTTATTGCAGGTATAAGCCACTATAAGTATGTCAATAATATCTAAAACCATCTGATTCATTTGTGTTGCATATTTTCGCGTTAATAAATACGATATTTTTTAATGCTTTTTCTCATCTCGTATAATAACGCGTCTTTCATTAAGCTCTTCCTATCTTTAAATTTAAATAAAACAAAGTTTGTGTGAGATATCATCCAAATTTTTTATTCATTTGAAAGGCCTATCGATACTATGTATGAAATATAACATCGTGTAAATGTCCGCCGCGGCTTTGCTGAGTGGCGCGCATCCGAAATGTCCAATTTTCCATGACTCTGACGCATAAATCAGGCTGAATTTGACCGATGGCATGGGTAATGTGGGCTTTGTGTGCCGCTGTGGTTTGTGGCTTAAGAAAACACCACAAGAAAAAGTCTAACGGGGTCAAACCGCACAATCTCGGTGGCCAGTTCACATCACCTCCACGTGAGATGACCATGCCCTCAAATCGCTCGTGCAGAATGTTCAGTGTGGCATGAGCTGTATGGCACGTAACGCCATCCTGTTGAAACTACATGTCGTTGGTGTCCATATCATCCAATTTAGGCCGAAAGAAGTTGGTAATTATCGACCAATAGCGCTCGCCGTTGACGGCCTGGACAACGTCGATCTCAAAGAAATATGGATCGACGACGCCGCTAGCCTAAAATCCACACCAAACAGTGACGTTTTCGGGATGCATTGGACGCTCTTGGATCTCATGTGGATTGGTATGATTTCAAATTTGATAATTTTGTTTGTTGACGTACTCATTCATCCAGAAATGAGCCTCATCGCTGAAGATGGTTTTTTGATGAAAATTAGGGTCAGTTTTCAACTGCCCAGGCCCCATTCATCGAACACACGTCTTTGTCTATGGTCATTTACCTTCAGCTTCTGGGTCAGTTGAATTTTGTACGGGTGCAGACCCAAGTTACGGCGCAAAATTTCCCAGTTGTGGTCGCTTGTGAGCGACGCGAAATCGACTGCCTCGGATTCTCCTGCACACTCTCACGGACAGCGACGATGTTTTCGGCAGATCTTGCGTTTCGTCGTCGTGCGGGTGTTGGTTTATTGTTTACTGAACCAGTGGACTCAAATTTATCCACCACACTGCGAATAGTCCTCTCGATAGGACGATTATGGCGACCGTAAAATGGTTGAAGCGCGCAGAACGTTGCCCTAACGGAACACCCATTTTGATAAAACAATTTTATCATTTGTACGTGTTGTTGAACGCTATATCCGTCCATGGTGATGTAGCAAAACAGACTGAATAAATGACAGCCAATTCGACAGATGTAGCTTCAACAGTGTGGACGCTATCAACTGCCAAAGTTTGAAAGACCCGTTATAATGTATGATTTTTGCAACTTTGGAATGGTGCAGCATCAGAATATTTGATGTTTAGTTATAGATAAACCTCAATAAGTTTTTATTTTGCGTAGTTATATTGCCTGAAGTTACCAGACGAAAAAGCAATGAATAATATTTTCATAAATTGTCGAGCAGTAAGCTCCTTTAAGTAATTTGGTAGTCTTTTCAAATCGATGCTCCTTTTCTTTTATTTGAAATAAATCTCCGTTATCTGCGAGTACATTGAAAGAAAATTTCGGTTTGGAAATACTTGGACAAAATGGAAAAATAGAAGCTAGGAAGATTAAGAGTTCTTAAATAGTTGATAGATTTCTTGGGGTCCCGAAAATCGTGATGCAAAAAAAAGAGAATCAATGGAAAGGGAAAGACGAAATTCGAAAGACGCAGATTTGTCAGAATAGATTCAAATTAATTACAGATGCTGGTGCAAATTATAGAGCAAATTGAAATGTCTACCAATTCTATAAAGGTGTCGCATAAATAAAAATTGAAATGCGTAATTTTTTCGGATGTCTTCCAGTTCCACGATTTGACAAACGTATAAAGGTTTATAACGCGTCATCGTAAAGTAGGAGGATCATTATTTGGAGAGTCATTTCATACAAGAGTAAGTTGATTTCGCGTTCGTTATTACAAACCAGATAAGTTATAAATGTTGTCTTGAGAAATACTAATTTAAAAGTAACAAGAAAGGTAACCACATAGCAATACAGATAAGTAGATTGATTTAACAGTAGCTTGAGGAAGAATGTTTCAATATTTCAAGCCAGCTTTGCTTTAAGTCCTAAATATAAAATTTTTGCGATGGTTGGAAGATTGCGTGTCTGGAAAAGAATGGCATCGTGGAGGGCAAACTTTAAGAAATAGAACACCATAAACTTTTCACTGTAAACTGAAATTACAGTAACACATTATTAAAAACATTTATAAAATATAAATTAAATGTACTTTTTTAAGCACAAAAAAGTACTTTTCGTCTGTAGAAATTTTCATGTAAAAAAAATTATTAAAATATATTACACGTCAGAGCCACGGAAAGCCTGAAAAGATGAGTATGAATTTGTTAAAAATACGTAGCTCCTCAAAATAACAGAATATTTGGGATGAACAGCAAACTTTGCCGTGTATAATTTAATATAAAAAGAAATTAGTTTTAGGGAAGTTACAAAATGTATATTTGAGCATACGTGTATGGGCATATGCACGCGAAACTTTCTTAAACCCCGCACATACTTTTTTTGAAATAAATGAAGAAGGAGATGGTGTTTTAAATAAAGCGAATTTCTGTGCTGTTAATAGTAATGGTGTTTGAAGCTATATTATTTTATTTTTGATAAAGAGTTCGTAATACAAATATCTAATAATTTGCGAATACGGGGACATTAAACAATTTTATTCATAGAACATTTGTTCGTAACGATAATGCTTGCAAATGTGATTTCTTAATTTTTTTATCGCGAGAAACATTTCGTGAAATTAAACACCCAATTTTGTATTTCTATTATATAATCGATTATATAACCAATAAATATATGTATTAGTTACTATAAGATGTATATTATTGATGTCAAGCCAAAAATAGTTATAAAGTGCAATAATAATGCATAGATGGACATATGTCGACGTGATATAAATAAATAAATATAAACGTTGTGAAAATTTATTTATTAGAAGTGTTAGTTTATACTAGAAAATATATGTATGCATATATGTATGTATGGTATAGGATCGAATTGTGTTATTAGTATTCATAGTGGTTATATTACAAATGGACTTACGTGTTTTGGCGGGTTGTTATGTAACTCTTATATAATCACTGACACCCACTGAGAAAACCGTAATACATTCGCTTCATTTAAACTGTATTGAGAGAAAATATGTTTCTTTCATTTAATAATATAAAACTATCAATTCTTTGCAATAAATACATTAATTTAGATTATTGTACATTATTATTACGTTTATTGTTGTTAATATTACTTATTCACAGCGTAAATTAATATGTTTCAATTCGCGAATTTCGATAGACAATTTAATTGGCATACTATGTTTCTGTGTTCTTGTGCGTCTCTCTATACGTATTTGTTGGTTACAAAACCTTACGAATGAACATACAGTAAACTTTCGAAATTGTGGCTACTTCATTTTCTAAAACGTGTTCGACATAGTACGTACACTTCGCCGCTGTAAACTGAACGTGAACGATTGGTCATAACTTTTACCCATTCTACTTACTTCGCTTTTACCCTTAAGGAGATTAGGGGTGGTCATCGTTCAATTGCCTTTCTTTTCATACCAGTAGAATACGCTTTTAAAATCATTATGTTTTTTGACCGCCTCATAAATCATCTAAACTACGTTTAATACAAATACGTACGAAATTACTTAGAGGAGATAATAACAGCTTTACGTAAACATTAATTTTGGAATTTCTAAGGACCAATTAAAAAAATATCTAAAAAATATTATTAATTGAAAAACTTAGCTCGAGGCAGAGAATCAATATTTCAAGTTTAATACGGGTACGAAACTGACAAAGGAAAATAATACCATCTGAAGCAGTTGTAGCAATTTGTGGAATTTAATTTTAATTTAATTTTCTTTCTTTTTAATCAAATTGTTAATAGTACAAAGAGAATTAGAATTAATAATTATATGTAACAATTAGATAGGTAAATAGGTTGTTATAATTATTTTTAGTGATTTACCGTTTGTTTATATTTTTTCGACACCTCATAACTGACAACACCATAATTATAGAAAGTTATATTATTATGAAGTACTAAAGTATTTGATTAATTATTTATTATATATTTGTAACTAAATAAATAAGGAATAAATTAGGATTATTAGTTAATATACTTTTTCATTCAGCGAATAAAATCTTTATCAATAAAATATTTCTTCAAATTGTTCTTGGCCAATTTATAATTGAAATTAAAATTGAGGTGGTATAAAACTTTTATATAAACATTTGAATTTTAATTATTTTTATTTCATATATTCTTGAGTACCTTAATAGGTTATTAATGTTACTCGAAGTACACTCTCGCTCATAAGTATTTGGTCACCCTTGTTTCGTTACAGTTCCTATAGAAAAGTTGTAATTATAAAATTTATTTCTGTAGTATGAAATGGTTTCATAATAAACATTAAAATCTATAAAAACTTATTCAAAAATAATTATGCGATGACCCTATTACTCACAATGAATGATAATACCCTAATAAAACTCCAGGTAGAATAGTTGAATTTGATGGAGCCTGTGGTTGATTGACTTGATCAATAAGGTTGATATATAACCCCTTTCCACATTAACTTTTGTAAATTCTGTATACGCATTCGACAACCAAGGTGTCATCATCAGCAGATAATTTCAAAGTGTCGCACCTGGTAAAACACGGCGAAAAACAACTGTACGAAAATCAAACTCCGTACGCGCTCCACACCGCTCAAAATTTTCGATTGTTATGATTTTATTTTAAGGTAGGGTGTTACTGTAAACTATTAAGTATTTATACTTGGGTATTTTGGCAAAATTGCAGTTAGTTTTTGTGAGGTGCTCATAGTGATAACATCGTGTGTTTCGAAGGAGTTCAATTGGTTAGAAATGGCCAAACAGAAAGGATTGAGTGTAGAAATGCGATCGTTTATAATCGCATACCACAAAATTGGCAAAAGCAACTGCGAAATTGCCACAGAACTTAAATTAAATCAGTCCACCGTGGGTTATATATCAAAAAACACCGCGAATGTGGAAGTTTGTTGAGTAGAACTCGAAAAGGCAGACCAACGGCAACAACCTCAGCAGAAGATGTTGCAATGGTGGTAACAAGCAAGAGAAATAGACGAAAAACTGCCCCAGAAATCACAGCAGACATGAATGCTGCTCATCGAAAACCCATAAGTGTTTCCACGGTTAAACAGCGATTAAAAGAAGCCGGTCTTTATTACAATGCGGTAACCGCGTCTACGCAAGCAAAACAAACAAAAACGTTTAAAGTGGGCACGCGATCACCAAAATTGGGCCATAGAAAGAAATAAAATATTGTGGACCGATGAATCCAAATTCGAGATTTTCGGCTCACGAAGACGTGTTTTCGTGAGGAGGTCTATGGGTGAGCGTGCCTGGGAAGAATGCATAGCTCCTACTGTTAAGCACGGTGGAGGTTCAGTCATGATATGGAGTTGCTTTTCTGGATCAAATGTGGGCGATCTCGTAAAAATCGAAGGTATACTAAAAAAAGAACAGTATAAGCGCATATTAGAGGAAAACTCAATTCCCTCTGGTATTAAAATTTCGGTTCAGAATTTTATCTTCCAACAATAAAATGACCCGAAACACACTTCCAAACTAAGCCAGGAATATTTGCAGAAATTGGAGAACGAGGAAACCATAAAAGTTATGGCGTGGCCTCCCCAGAGTCGCGATTTAAATCCCATCGAGTTGCTGTGGAAAGAACTTGACTGAGAGGTGAGAAAATCGGCCCCCACATCTGCTGTTAATATGTGAAAGAACCTGCAAGGGTCATGGAGTAAAATAAAACCTGAGACATAACGAAAATTAATCGAAAGAATGCCTAGATTGTGTGCTGCGCTGACTAAAAATAAAGGAGGGTATATAGACGAGTCTAAAATTTAGATAAATATATTATGCAACAATTTATTTTAGATTTAAAAATATATATTTTTCATATATGTAAATAATAAAAAGATATTAGTATTTCAATTTTGATTTTTGTTACAATTTGCGATTTAAATGCGAGTGACCAAATACTTATGAGCGATAGTGTATATTATTAAACTAATTTTAGTATACGAAATAAAAGTCTATTCATGCTGTGTATGTGATTTTTATTTTTGTAATAGTAGGGTGAAACTAGCTTTAAAGGTAATAACGTTATTAGCAAACGTCTCACAGCCCTTGGCTAGTTGTTAATAAATTTTATTTTTAAGAGGAAATTATAAAAAAAAGGTTTTTATTTCGGAGTATAGCATAGGGGGAATTTATTATATTTAAATCAATTAGGTAATATCATTTTACTGAGGGTTCAAAGGAAGAAGAAATATAATTTACGAACACAGCAAAAAGAAACGAAATAAATATTTATTATATTATATATATTTATCATATACATTTAAAAGTGGTAAAAAAGTAAGTAAAAATAACGAAGTAAATATTTTGTCAAATACATTTATTCATATACAATACATTTATTTATACAAATACATGTATTTTTGAATTATATATAATATATGTATATAAAAAAAATCTATAAATATAGACATTTATATTTAAATATATATTTTTATTAACCATATTCCATTACAAAAAAACATAGAAACATTTATATCATATCAATAACATATACCTACTATTTCGTGTCGAATAGCATTTTTCTTTCGCGTTCAATGTTTCTTTTTAACAATTCATAATATTGTAAATAAAAATTAATATTTTCACAATACGACGCTGGAAATTAATGCTAATAAAAGGCAAACATCATTGTAAATGTTTACAAATTGCAAAATGTCTATCCTTACGTTTGCATGAGTGTATATTTACTCCATGGTCCATCTAAGAAGAGTATAATTATCAAAAAATATTTCAGTGAATTATTAAATTTATACTTTCGCTATTTATAGATTTTATTAAATAATTAATATAGAATATTCAGGGCTAAGTATACGATAACGTCGAAAGAAAACCTTACAGATTTATAAGTATCTTTTATATTAGTGAAATGTATGACTAATAACAAAGATACCCTAAAATTAACTGTTGTGGAAAGCAAATTTGTTTGATTTTTGAAAACTACAAGTAGTAACTCAAATGCGAATTTTATGATTTAATATTTTGGATATAAACACGAAGTTATATACTTAAATGAGTTATCTATTGATGGGGAGAAAGCTGACATGTCATTTCAGATGTCTCCTGTAAGAAGATGCCAATATTGGTGTCAGGTCGAAGGACATTATCAAATTAATATGTGGCCAATCTTTGCTTATTCATAAATTAGTAAACATATTAGTAGCTAGACTGTTTAAATATTATCGAACTGTAATCTATAATAATTAAAATATTTGTCATAGATAAATACGACATTTTGAAAATCCTAGAAAAATATTATTCGACACGATTACATATCTACTAATAATACCATTTTTTCATTTTCAAAACAGCAAACATTTCGCGTATATATATTTATATCTTTTTATATTTTTGTAAATAGGTTTATCCTCTACACAAAATTACAGCCATTGTCGCAACAACTACTTAGAAACAATGAAATGTTAATATTATTTGCATAGTTCTTTTTTTAAATGTAAGGTCGATATTTATATGAATGCAATGAATATGACTTTTAAATTATAATATTTCAATTTGGACATTGAAGACGCTTATATTGTAAAATCGAAATAGTAGATGTGCTATAAATATATTCAATTTTTTTTCAACTTCAAACAATTAAAAATTAGCTCAAATGAAATCTACATTTCCTTCAATATAAAACTAATCATATATTCATACATTTTAATACTGTTAGAATTGAAAGAAAACAATAATCAAATTAATTTTTAAATTTAGTATTTTATTAGAAAATAATAAATTATTCGCTAATAATAAAATAATCAACATTTTTGACATTGCATTGTAATTTTCTTCTTAGTTTTTTCGTCCATTACTTTTGTACAAAATTACGAAAAGTGTAGAAACATTAATGAAAATTCACAATGAATTCTCTGTTTTTTCAATGCTTAAACGACATATACATGTATTATATAAGAAACACTGATGTTTAAAGCATTTTTAGATGTATTCAAAAACTTTTGTAAAAATTCAGGAAAACAAAACTAGAGATAATGTGGATTTCCGACGAATATTAAAAAAGTATTTCTAGGTAACTTATTGAAATTAGTGTATATTAGATGGCGATGATAAAAATTCTCGGTACTTCTATTGTCAACGTTCCATCTTCACTAGGATGAGATATCCCCAGGGCTTAACTGCTACCACCGCTTTCGTCGTTGCACTGAAACTGTTTTTCAATAGCTTCAGTGCAACAACGACAAGCCTCTACCGCTTTCGTTGTTGTGCTGAAACTGTTAAAAAACAGTTTCAGTGCAGCAACGACAACAGTAGTAGCAGTTAAGCCTCTACCGCTTTGGTCGTTGAAACTGTTTTTTAACAGTTTCAGTGCAACAACGACAACAGTAGTAGCAGTTAAGCCTCTACCGCTTTCGTCGTTGAAACTGTTTTTTAACAGTTTCGTCGTTGCACTGAAACTGTTTTTCAATAGCTTCAGTGCAACAACGACAAGCCTCTACCGCTTTCGTCGTTGCACTGAAACTGTTAAAAAACAGTTTCAGTGCAACAACGACAACAGTAGTAGCAGTTAAGCCTCTACCGCTTTCGTCGTTGCACTGAAACTGTTAAAAAACAGTTTCAGTGCAACAACGACAACAGTAGTAGCAGTTAAGCCTCTACCGCTTTCGTCGTTGCACTGAAACTGTTGAAAAACAGTTTCAGTGCAACAACAACAGTAGTAGCAGTTAATCCTCTACCGCTTTCGTCGTTGCACTGAAACTGTTGAAAAACAGTTTCAGTGCAACGACAACAGTAGTAGCAGTTAAGCCTCTACCGCTTTTGTCGTTGCACTGAAACTGTTGAAAAAAACTTTCAGTGCAACAACAACAGTAGTAGCAGTTAAGCCTCTACCGCATTCGTCGTTGCACTGAAACTGTTTTTCAACAGTTTCAGTGCAACAACGACAACAGTAGTAGCAGTTAAGTCTCTACCGCTTTCGTCGTTGAAAAACAGTTTCAGTGCAACAACGACAACAGTAGTAGTAGTTAAGCCTCGAGGATGTCTCGTGCATATGAAGACGAAACGTCGACAGACCCTAACCCAAGGTACTTACTGTATGTATTAAGATGAAAGAGATTTAATATTCATTGCTGCAAGCTCGATCCATTATTGTTAGAATATATCAACCTCATGCGTTCTATTAAAATTTCATTATTTCTTTTACACTTACGAAATTAAATACACATTGTACAATTGTTCCCCAAACTTACTAATAAAAGTCTAATCAAAAGATCCAAAATTATTATTATATTTTATATAAACAAACCCTGTTTAGTCCTTTGCAGTATTTCTGTATTAGTAGCAATAAATAAGGTTCATATAATACTTCTATGCTTCTATATTGATGCTATATATTTTTATGAACGACATGGACCAGCGTTTTATATAAAACATTAATTTAATTAACGTTCATGCACATAATGTTGAGATATTATTTGAATGTAATTTATACTATAGATGTGAAAAGAAATTTAGCTATCTACGTTATTGTCTATTAATAAGTACATATTTTTTTACAGTTTCAAATATATAGCACCAATTCATTTATTCTTATTATCACATTTTGATAACTATTTTAAACAAACTATTACCTTGCTTTTAAAATGAAATAAACAAACTAGTTGCTCAGTTGATATAGCTCTTTTTCTATATTTTAATCATATAAAAATAATTAAATACTCATCATATATAAAGTTAACTCTACGATATCGTTGTTTCAATGTAAAAACAATTAATTCGCAATACATAATACACCAATACATCAGTTTTAATCGATAGAGTAATTGCTTTTACATTTGAAATAGTATATATTTTACGACATAGTAAACACATGGTCCTTAGACAAAGAATGTGGATCTATCATCTGTCGATTTCGTATACAGTAATCGACAAAACTTCGTTCATACACACGTCTTATTCTTTATGATATATGTCATTTAACTAATATCGCACGGATAAAGTTGACTAGCATCATTAATCGTAATATAAATTATAAGGACATACAAAATGAGTTTTCTAATTACTTATAGAAGCTACCGTACTGGTAAAGAGTTCCCTACATTGAATCAAAGATTTAATTGGTGTGCAAAAATTAACGCAAGATTTGAATTTGTCGCCATTTGTGCAGTAAAGTGTTGGCAACCCTAAAAAAAACAGTTCGACAGCTGACAATTTAGGGTTAGTAAAAATTGAGCGTTACACGATAGAACAACGTGTCTTCATTATTGAACAATATTTCAAAAATAATGAAAGCTTAGCGGCCATAGTTCGAAAATTTCATACAAAATATGGTCGGAATAGTGTTTTACTGTTGTCAATTGCGAAGAGATTAATTGAAAAATTCAGGGAGACTGGACGCTGAAGACACCAAACACACTGGTCGTCCAAAAACAAGCCGTTCAAATGTCAATATCGAAACAGTGCGTGAGAGTGTCGGTGAACCTAAATTCGGCGTCGTGGACAAGAATTGCAAATTTCAAAAAACTCTACAGCATATACTCACTAAAGATCTGTGCCTCCATGCTTACAAAATTCAATTAACACAACGACTGAAGCCTAATGACCATGCACAGCGAAGAGAGTTCGTTGAATGGATTATTGAACATCGACAAATGAATGCTGATTTTTCGAGCAAAATCATCCTATGCGATGAAGAACATTTTCACCTTGATGGCTTTGTTAATCGCCAAAATTGCCGCTTTTGGGGTTCTGAGAACCCACATGTGATTGTCGAAAAACAAATGCATCCACAATGTGTCACTGTTTGGTGTGGATTTTGGGCTGGAGGCATAATTGGACCATACTTTTTTGAATATGAAACTGGTCAAGCAGTGACTGTTACTGGTGCTCGATGTCGCGACATGATAACACAGTTCCTTCTACCAACGTTGGATGATATTGATGTGGCTAATATGTGGTTTCAACAAGACGGTGCCACATGCCATACAGAACGTGAAACAATTCAATTACTGCATGAAATATTTCCAGGTCGTGTACTCTCTCGTTTCGGTGATCAGAATTGGCCCCCTAGATCGTGTCATTTAACACCCTTAGATTTCTTTTCATGGGGTTATTTGAAATCACAGGTCTATATTAACAAGCCCACAACCACTCATGCATTAAAGGAGGAGATTCAACGCTGCATCAACGAAATTCAGCCACATTTATGATAATGGTTATGGAAAATTTTAACAAACGAGTGCGTATGTGCATGCAAAGCCGTGGAGGCCATTTACCCGATGTGTTATTCTATAAATAACCCTATCCTATGTACTTTATGATTCAATAAAAAAATAACAATCCAAAGACTAAAAACTGTGTTTTATATTTAATTCAAATCTTGTATTAATTTTGGGACACCTTTATTAAGTATTTCCAAAGTAAGTAGTCATCAGTGCAATTTTTTTTTCTAGACAGGCTTATTACTTTCCCCATATTTCTATTTTTAATAGCGGTGTAAGCCTGAAATATGCAAACAGCCGTTTTTACTGAGCAGATAACGGCAACGGAAGAGAACACAAATTTATTACTTTACGTTGACAGTAAATTGATAGATATATGTACGAATAATTTTGTCGCCTACTATATTTTAAAAATCTACTGTATTGATCGCTTTTTCGTTTAATTTGACGAAGTTACCCGTTTCAAGCTGAAATTTTAATTTTTCAAAAATACATATGTTTATATGTATTTGCCTAAGGCTATATGAAAGTCCTGCAAATAAGATAATATTTGAGCAAACGTCGGTCTCTCCAAAGGATTGCTGAGCCAACAGTAATTCATGACTGTAAATCTAAGTAAAAAATAATACAAAATATATAGGATTTTTCGAGATAATTACACAATACGTACAGCTCATCCGGACAACTTATAGGCTGACTTAATCTGTAACCATTTTCTAGATAGGTGATCATTTCGAAAAAATCCACGTCTGCGTACGGCTGTTGCGCCAAAGTTGTCAATTCCCACAGTAGAACTCCGTAACCCCACTTGAAAATAATTTGAATTATTTTTCGATAACGCAGTATAAAAAATATTTTTTAATTGTTAAAACATTTTATTTGAATATAAACATTGCCGTTATTCCTGTATGAACTATCTCTGACATTTTTAAGATCGCGGGAATTTCCATGGTTTTCCACTTCAGCATTCACTGCAAACGTTTATATATACACCATGCAAATGGAAATATATTTGAGATTTTTTCAATCAAGGTTGTTAACCTGTCTAGCCTTGAATAAAATATATTTCATTCACACACAATAATGGCCATCTGTATCGTTGGTGCCAAATATCTGAACAGAATGTCTCGGAATTGTATATCAAATTTTTGGAATTTTTATTTAAATTTCCGATTTTTTTCCTCATCATTTAAATATTTAATTTATATTAATTTGCATTTCAAAAAAGTGCATAATAGAAATAGAAAGAAATAGTAACACGATGCGTGCTAATTGCATTAAATTAATATCGAAAAGTGCACTGTATTTAATAAATTTTTGATTATTTAATTAAAGTTGAACTTACCAAATCCGAGGCAGCAGTAAATTGTTTATGTAATAAACTTTCTAGAGCTAACCATTTTACTGGTCTATTTTCATTGTCATACAAACAACAATAATCGTCTGGAAACAAATCCCTGGACAGTGCGCTATCAGTTATTTTAACATTTAATTTTTCGTCAATTCTAAAAATAATAATAACCATGAAAATGTTTCGTATGTAGAGAACAAAAAAATATTTAAATATTTCTTAATTTTATACGCCTCTATCTAAAAAAAAGGAAGAGCATTTTATAAGGACTGCATTAAGATTTCAAAATCATACTCCTTTATCTGCAGTTAGATACCATTCAGATGATTACGGGATACACATACATGATACAGTATGTATATTCATTTTAGGCAATACTACCGACTATTGCAATATATGTGTTACTTAAACATGTCCAAATTCAAATAAGCACTCCCACAACAAACATCGGGATGTGTTTCAATTTTACGCAATGACAGATGAACGGGTTTTCGTCAGATATGGAAGCATATAATATGTACGTTGCATTTTTTGTACAAACATTGCAACAGACACAATAAATACACGATTTTGATTTTGTGCTATCAATACATCTAATAAATGTCAACTATCTGCTCACTTACCCTGCGTCTTCTGTTTGCACATTGCGAAATAAAAATTGATTTAATGCGAATTGAACTAAATAGTAACAAAAATTCTTCCAAAAATGCAAATATATACACAAACATCTTATTGGATTTACTCTATTTGATTTCAACAGATATAAAAATGTAACCAAATCTATGACTGGCTCGTATAGTATGAAGCAAATTGTTTGTTTTAGTTTACCGATAGTTTAAATTACAGGATATCGTTCCTATAAATTTAAATTTAATAAAGTATAAAATAGGGCCATATACGAGGGAGCGTTTTTATATTCGCGGAATGGGGGGCAAGGGGTGGAAATAAAAAAACCAAATTATTTTTCTTTTGCAATATATTCACCTGCAAGACGGATACATTTTTCACATCTTTCAATTAATTTATTTATACCCTCATAAAAAAATGATTTCTCTTTATCTGCAAAATACGCCGAAACTGCCTCCTTGACTTCATCATCGGCAGTAAATTTTTTACCCCGCAGCTCTTTTTTCATTTTCGGAAACAGGTAATAATCACTCGGGGCCAGGTCTGGGCTGTAGGGTGGGTGATTCACAATTTCGAAGCCCACCTTATGCAGGGCAGCTAACGCAACGCGGCTCTTGTGGACGGGCGCGTTGTCGTGCAAAAGCAGAACATCTTTTGTCAATTTTCCCCGTCTTTTCTCTTTAATGGCTTCTTTTAGTCGCTCTAATATTGAAGCGTAATATTCTCCGGTTATAGAAACACCTTTATCTTTATAATCAATCAACAATATTCCTTCCGAGTCCCAAAATACCGTTGCCATGAGTTGCCCAGCTGATTGTGACACTTTAAATTTCTTGGGAGGTGCTGTGCCCTTTTTATGCCACTGCGTGGAGTCTTGTTTCGACTCAGGTTCATAATGATGAACCCAAGTTTCGTCTCCAGTAACAATTCCACTCAATACACCATCCTTGTCTTCATTACAGAGGTCCAAAAATGCACGCGAACACTCTACGCGCTGTTGTTTTTGCGGCGGCGTGAGCATTCTCGGCACCCATCTTGCGCTGACCTTAGACATGCCGAGATGATCGTGTAGGATTTTAAAAATTGTTGTATCGGATACTCCAACCATTTCTGCGAGTTGTTTCTTCTTTAGTCGAGCATCTTCGAGTACAATTTGTTCAACTTTTTGGATAAGTGTTGGCGTGGTCACCTCAATGCTCCTGCCCGGCCTCGGGTCGTCTTCAAGGGATTCCCTTCCTTGTTTAAATAAACTATGCCACTTGTACACCATGGTTTTTCCTGGACAAGAGTCGCCGTAAACCAATGACATCTCATTCATTATGGTCGCGACTGATTTTCCTTGCCTGGTAAGGAACTTTATAACGGCACGATATTCGATTTTTTCCATATTTCACTTTTCACTCCTGATTATGTTACTTGGTTGACGATAGTTCAAAGACTAACTGTCTAATAACAATGAAACTTCGTATTTATACTAATTATGAGTCGCTGCACAGGCCACGCCCCAAATGCGCCTACTCACCCCTCTACAACCCGCTCATTCCGCGAATATAGAAACGCTCCCTCGTACGATGGTTATTTTAAAAAAAGTCGTGATTTTTCTCCTATTCTAAACAATACAGTAAAAACAATAATGACAAAATTTAACAAAACATTTTTTAATTTTATATTATTAATTTTAATACTTATGAATAAGCCTGCAGAAACGAGTGCGCATTCAATGGTTGCGATGATATATTTCGAAAGCGGTCGGATATACCCGAAGTCGAGATTCATATGGGTATGGTATGTGTATGAATGCCGGATTAGATTGATGATGGCGAATCGACGGCGTTCTTTGTTTGTTCGACGATTTTCGACATTAGAATGCACTAGCACTGTTATTAAATGTATTGTTTGTAATATCAACATTTTACCGTACAGTATTTTTGTGTATAAAAGACGTATTAATAGCAAACAACACTGGTTAAATGCGCAACGTGATGTACCATACTATAAATTTCTATATGACTTTATTTTTATGTTAAGTGTGTACAACATTCCACAAAATATTGTAGACAATGAAGAATTTCGAAATTTTTGTGGGAAATACGTTCGGGAATGGAGATTGCCAAGGTCAATTACAGTATAGTTTTCGTCAGGTGAAAAACACGATTGCGAATCAAATAAAAGCAGAGCTAAAAGATCAAAAAATATGGCTGACTGTAGATGAAACAACGGATGTAAGAAAGAATAGTATTTTAAATGTGTTAGTGCGTACTTTAAAAAGCGGCAGGATTTCCTTGGCTCTTCTTTTTTGTAGGAGAATATTATAGAAGACGAACGCGGAAAGGATAGTAGAAACTTTAAAATATATCTTTGGAAAGTTCAATATACCGGCAACTTGTAGTGTTAGTTGCAGATGGGGGTTCGAAAATGGTTAAAGCGGGAAAGTTACTAAAACAGTCTTATGCTCAATTGCTTCATGTAACCTGTTTGCTCCGTGCATGTCATCTTGCAGCTGAATTTATTAGAAACACTTATCCAAAAGTAGGCCAATTTGTAGTTTCTACTAAAACAGTTTTTATTAAATCTCTTGGTTCACCAGGATTGTCCGAACATTCATCAGACACCACAGCCGACATTGACAAGATGGGGAGCATGCCTTAAAATTGTTTTATATTATGAAAAATTTTTACACATTATTAAACCTTGTATCTTAAATTTAGATTCGCAAGGTGCTCAAGCAATTTCAGTAAGTCAGCGGCTGGTTTCAGATACCGAAATCTAGACTCAAATAAAGCAAATTTACAAAAATTATTCAGTTCTTTTAGATACTGTTTCCAAATTAGAGAACACCAAGCTGTCATTACATGAAGCGCTAAATATAGCATATTACCTCAAAGCCTCATTAGGAAATCTAGCAGAGAGTATAGGAAGATTAACCGAGAAATCATGTGCGGTTATAAATAAGAATCCCGATTTTCAAACTATAGCGCGTATAGACAAGAATTTAACTGAAAACCAAGAGTGCGAATATGATGCGAACGCCCTTTTTAAATTCGCGAACATCACATCATTAGACACAGAACGCTTCTTTTCCAAATACTCCAATTTTCACCTCGCTAAGAGTGACCGAGTCAGCACTGGAAGGCATACTAATGACACAATAATACAGCAAATTTTGGCGCCACTCTACATCAACAGCACAAAAAAAAAACTGAAGTAGTGAGTAATTACATTTATTACTTTTAATATTGATAGTAAGCCGTACGCTACTGCGAAAGCACTCGTTTGTGCAGCTTAATAATGAATCGCGTGTAATGCCTGTAATAAAAAATATATTGGGCAAAAAAGCATCTATTAATATTCATTTTAAAGAACATTTTGTTAATATTATGCATAATAGGCTTGATAAAAAACCGTTGTTCAATGTAATTGGAATAGTATTACTTTAAGGAATTTAAAACGGCTAAAAATGCCTCGTCAGCTCGCAAATTAGATGCCTAGAAAAATATATTCATTTCATTCATAAAAATAAAACTAACCTCTTAAATTCAAGCGAGAGACCAATATTTAAGTTATAATTATTTAGTTTGCTCACAAAATATATTTATGGTTAGGCTAATTATGTTGTTTTAGACGCAATTCATGAAGTGGATATTTTAACGAGTACGTACCTATAAATATAGTTTCTTTTTGTTTTTTAATTTAATGTTGTTACTAAAAATAGCAACACTGTTGCCGAAATACCAATCTGATGTAGTAATAAATGACCGTAGTGTTGGAAAGTTTTATCGTTAAATTTTTACCACTTTACGAGGGTGATTTATGAAATAGGACTGGACTATTAGTAGTATCTTCCTGGAAAGCTGTACAACAAACAATTTATGCATCTGATACTCTGGCTGGATATACGAAGAACTTTGGACAGTGCTCCTTCGAAAGCAACACTTTGTTGCATGCTGTCAGGACCATCAAGTGCTGCAACAGCTCCGGAAATCAATAAAATTAATGATATTATTTTGTATGGTAAAAAAGTTAACATCAAAAGGACAGTAAGCATCGTGAGTATACTGACTGATCGCGTACATCATAATTTACACGCAAAATTGGGCGTGTCCAAGTTGTTAGAAAGTTGGAGCCGCATGAATTGTGATCAAAAACATAGAAGAATGAGGACGTCAACTGATAATTTGAAACTGTTTAACAAGAATCATGCTGATTTTTTGCGAAGACTTGTTAGGGTTAATGAAATCTAGCATCATCACCATGTACCAGATTCCAAATTACAATCTTAACGATGACGATTTCCAAAGAGAGTCAGACTGTTCATGGATATCAGCAGATAAAATACTGATTGTGACGTCTTGGGACTCGAAGGAGATTATTCTTCTCTACTTTCCTGAAGTTCATTTTATTCTTTTTCTAAAAGTTTAGATATTCATTTCTATACGTTATATTTTACAAACACATTTTTGCTATTTTCTTGCTAATTTTTCTTTCAAAAAACTTTCTAGAACGAGCATGAATTTAAGTTTGCATATTTTTTTTTATAGTCTCGTTTAATTCTTTCTATTATTTTTGGTTCTACTTTTATTTCATCTGCTATACAAATAACAAATGTAAAAGCAATGTAACAAACAATTTAAGCCTTCACAAGAGTTGAATACCTAGTGAATTCATTGAAATATTTAAATATTTTTTTTTTAGATTTCGATAATATTCACATACTATAACTTACACACAATTTCTAGTTGCTATATCTTTATGGCATAAACATTGAGAATGCATGTACATTATTCCGAGTACAATTTGAATACCGATTTCAACAAAATTCCTAGTCGACAGTGTGTATTGTTCAATGTCTCGTTGTCGGCATTTTGTTAGAAATCTGAAAGAGAAGGAAAAAAGGGTAAAAGTCATAAAATCGAAATTTCTTTACGACCACTTTTATTTTCGAAACTGACTTTGCGGCCTTCGTTTTATATGGCCGTGCAAAAACGCTTTCGAAATATAACCCAAATATTATTACGAGATTGCTTTTTCAGTAAGAGACGTGCAAAAAACATTATGTGTGTGTTCATTGGTGTATGTATACAGTACCCTCCATAAATATCGAAAAGCTATTATAAGATACAGAAAAGTGAAATTATAAAGAAAAACACTGAATTTACAAGCTACACTTTATTGCCTACGTATTGCAAAATTATTATCAATTATAAATATAATTTTAAAGTTTCACCTAAAAATATCAGTAATTTTTATAATGAAAAATTCAAATTTAACATATTAATTCATCTAATGTTCTCCCTCCCCACCCCCCTCCTCTCTCTATATATATACAAAGGGTACTAGGAAAGTTTTACAATATGACGCAACAATGAATCGTAGGAAGCTGCTGGTTACTGCATGTTGAGACATGTTCATACGTGGGTAGTAGTCGCCGCGCTATGTCGATGGGCTCAGTTATTCATTAGCAGTGAGAGTGTAAAGTGCTTGCGATGGCATCGTGGTCACGAAATGAGATAAGGGCAGTTTTGCGTTATAATTTCGTACGTGGTTTAAACATAGACCACTGCTTCGAAGAAACTACTCTTGCACTAGGTGCTGTTTGTCCACATCGCACAACGATATTCAGGTGGTATAGAAAATTTCAAAGGGGAAATTTAACTGCGGAGGATGCTGAGAGGCCGGGAAGGCCACGAACGTCAGTTACGGAGGAAACCGTTACTACTGTGAGGAAAATGTTGGCGAGGACAGGCGAGTGACCTACCAACAGATAGAGGGTACTTCAGGCCTAAATGCACCACCAATTCGTTCGGTTCTGGATGATCATTTGCACGTGAAGAAACTTTGTTCTCTCTGGGTGCCGCATCGACTGACTGAAGAGCAGATGACACGACGTGTGACTTAGTGGCGGGAGATGCTAAAAAAGTTTAATAAGTTACAATCTCGGTATGTGAACAACATCGTGACAGGTGACGAGACTTGGTTGTACTATTACGATGTGCCGACCAAAGCTCAAAACAAAGTTTGGGTCTTTGATGATGAGGACACACCCGTAGTTGTCTGAAAATCCCGATCTGTAAAGAAGAAAATGATGGCTGTATTTTTCAAATCGAGTGGAATTGTGGGACGCGTCGTTTTGGACACACAGAGGACAGTTACAGCTAAGTGGTATACTGAAGAGTGCCTGTCTAAAGTCATTGGATCTATGAAGAACCTGCAGCCAAAGTCAAGAATGGATACCTGGTTCCTCCATCACGATAACGCTCCAGCTCACCGCGCCAAAGCCTGCACCGAATATTTGACCACGACAGGATTGAAACTTCTCGAGCACCCTCCCTACAGTCCAGATCTTGCTTCCTGCGACTTTGCACTCTTCCCGCTTGTGAAGCAAATGAAGCTAAAAAGGAGGTGGTTTTCTAGTGATGAGGATCTTCTGCGGGCTTGGGACAACGAGTGTGCTTCACTCTCTAGTGAAACTTGGCAGAACTGGTTTAAAGATTGGTTTCGGAGAATGGAGAGGTGTATTGAGTGTTACTTTGAAAAAATTAAATAAACAAAGCTGTATTACAAAACTTTCCAGTACCCTTTGGAATATCCACTGAAACAATATCTAAAACTATATTTAATGTGTTATATTTTCATTAGTCCATCTAATATTTGGTTGATACTGTATACATACTATATACAGAGAGACTAAAACTATAAATCATTGTCTTTTATGGCACACGGACGACCTTGTTTATTGTTTTTTTCATTTGCCTTCCATTTAAACTGTAATCATCTTCATTTTATTTTTGATGTTTAATGCGAGCATCATATGGTTCTAGGAAATATTCACTAATATTCATTAATAATATCTAATGCAACTTTTATTTTATTTTGATTAAAACATACTTAATAGTTACAAATTAAACTTGAGTAAAGTTAACGCAGAGAAAATTGCATCAATATTTTGATAGATAAGTACATAGTATACAAACAAATTATTTTGCAAAATTTTAATTTTGAAGGAATATACTAAATGAATTGCTCTTAGGAAGATATGTATATCGAAATTGTAATTAAAATATTTTAAATAATAGCAAATTGCTTGGAAAATTTATAAAAATTTGTTCGTTTTCCCTTTTTAATTTTACAAATTCTAGTGAGGTCTCCGAATATCAGCTGTAAAAGTACCAAGAATTCCAAAATTCCAATTCTATTTTTATACTAAATAGTTTTTCTTCATATTCAGATTCAAAATCTCTTGAGACATATTTACCCAATATAGTAAAATGGCGAAACTAATGGATTTGCAAAGTTGTATAGTTCAACATTACACGATTTTACAGCAGTCGATGTGTAAATAGTGGGAGTTTAAAAATCTATCAGTCAGTTCTATCTGATGAAAAACAATAAAGTTATTCCTTTTGTGGCAACTAGATTATTGGCAAAGCCATGAAACGAAATGTCATTCATCTTATTTATGAAAGCGACAACACCTTATTGGTTGATGTCAAAAGCATTTCTGGCAACTCCTTCTGTTTAACATTTACGAATAAAAAGAAATCGTTGAATACTAAGTCGGAATAATGGGATGGTCTTTCGACTTATTGTGGTTTTATTATTCAAGTGGCAATTCGTATCATCATGGTCAAGTATCATTCTTTTGTATGGTTGATTATCACAAATCTTTTGAAGGACTTGAGGCACCGTTTTATGCCACTCAGAATTTCCCATGTTCTAAATATATAGAGTTATGATTGCAACATGTCCAATAGACCAAAGATGATTTCCAATCAACAATTTTTATTGGAGTAAATTCATTTAGATCTGCGCAAATATTACGGCCATTATCTTCAACGCAATGGTGTATATTTTGAACATCTAAATTCTTAAAACGTTTTAAAATCAATGCCCAGATCAAACTTTAATATTGTAATTATTTATTCGTAATTATACGAGAATAGTTTGACAAGTAGTAAGAATGATACATAGGTGGCGCTCTAATTGGTAAAACAAATGCACTGTAATTTAGGTTGGCTGCTTATATGTTTACATTCCGATATTTAGATAAATCGGTTGATTAGTTTATTTTTGACAGCTGATTGAAAGAGAAGCAACGCGTCGTTTTGTTAAAATGGAAAAAGCAGAGTATCGTGCAGTGATTAAATACTTCGTAATTAAGGGTATGAAAGCTACCGAAATAAAAGATGAGTTACGGGAAACATCAGGTGAATCTGCTCCATCATCCGCCACAATAACTAGATGGGTAAATGAATTTAAACGTGGTAGGACAAGCTGTGTTGATGAAGCGCGCTCTGGAGCACTCAAAATCGTGACTTCTAAGGAAATGATTATAAAAATCCATAATATTATTACGCAAGATTGACGACTCAAAGCGAGAGAGATAGCAGGCATGGTAAACATTTCAACAGAACGCGCACACTACATTTTAACGAAAAAATTGGGCCTTTCCAAGCTTTCGGCAAGATGGGTGCCGCGATTGCTTACGACTGATCAAAAGTTCATATTATGCAGAACTTCTACAAAAATGAAAAGATTCGTGCTAAACGGCCAGGAATGACAAAGAAAAAGATTCTGTTTCACCAAGACAACGCTGCCTCGCATACCAGCACAATTGCGATGTCCGAAATCCACGAGTTGCATTTCCAATTAGTACCGCATGCGCCTTATTCGCCGGATCTATCCCCTTCCGACTTCCACCTTTTTCCAAAATTGAAAACGGCACTAGGTGGAAAGAAATTTTCGTCTAACGACGAGCTTATCATCTTCGTAAATGAGTATTTTGCAAGCCTTCCGGAATCGCATTTTAGAGATTGAGAATATATTGAAAAATAAAAATTATTTTATATTTAAAAAATTCGTTTTTCTTTTCCATTCTCACTACTTGCCAAACTACCCTCGTATAAAGTACTGTAATAATTATCCAAAACAATAACAAACTGGTTATATGGTAGAAAATGCATATTTTCACGTGACAGAAACTTTAAATCATTCCACGGCATTTTGATTTTTAAACAATTTCTTGGAAATACGAGATCTGTATTTTTTAAAGTCAATAAATTCAAACACGAATTCAGAATTAAAGAGTCTACATACATCCGTATAATTTTCACATTAGAGCATTTGTTATTTAAATAAACGTCTCTCCTTGGTGCAGTATAATGTGAGCGATTTAAAAAAAATTGAATCTTGTCTACATTGATTTGTTCCATAATTATTTGGTAAAAATACGCACCAATGCATATTAACATATTTACGAAAAGTTTATATTTCGGTCCTTAATTTAAAAAACAAAATAAACATCCAACAAAAATATAGATATACATGTACCTCTTAAGGTTACCCCTATTAATATAAGGGTAAACTAGCAAGGGTTTTCGAACATTGTCAATATTTGCGGCTATAATCGGAAGTACGTTTTTATGCATCATTCCGTACATCATGGTCCCTTCAGTTAGAAATAAAGATATTTGTAGTTTGGAGGCTGCGTCTGGAACATACCACACAAACAAAAAAAAATACTAAATGTAACAATAATCTTCGTTTACAACAAGCCAATATAAGGGGGAAAAAGTCGTTATACAAGACTTCATATATTCGCATGCCGGCTAATTTATGTCTTAGGACCGTGCTTTTCCTTTTTGTCGAAGTTTTTGTTGCAGTTTTTATGTAGGTGTGAAGAATTTTATACTTACCGGTGACCGTCTTGACCAGGATGGGTTCTTGTGTACCCAATTTTCCGTAATAAATTTGGCCAAAGGTGCCCTCTTGTGATAGATCGCCTAAGGTAATGCTTAGGCGCGGAATTGACAGCGACCTCAGACGGTCGCTAGGATCACATAAATGTGGATCTTGTAGAGGCATCTACAAAAGTTGCCATTTTGTTTCGGTAATATTTTAAACAACAATTAAAAATATTTAATACTATCTAGATATGAAAAAAGATTTATTTATTACGTTGTGTTTTAAAGTATTATAAAATAAAAATATATTTACAGTGCGTAAGTTATTTAAATATAAATTATTGTACGTAGTACGTGTCAAATATTAGAAAAAATATAAAATAGTTTAATTCATTTAATAACAGCTCACTAACTAATTGTTTTCATGATTAAATGTTTAATGGCGTTTAGACACAATTTGGATTTGGTCAGATATAGATTTTATTTGTTTTGAAATGTTCCCGAAAACACTCGCTTCGATTAACCTTTTTAACTGGCACATTTTGATGCGTGTTACGTACTTAATTTGGTGGATTTTCTTTAATATACAGATTTGTTTTTCGTTTTCCTTTATTTTCTTTTTTGAACATAATGGGAATTTATATTCTAAATTTAACATCTCTAATTAGTAGATTATAAAAAATGTAAATAGAAATATGATGAGAAAATAGAATACATTTACATTTATAGAGAAAATTCTGTTAAATTATAGTATCTTTTAGACATAAAATCCTTTTCCATATACCACACACTAACTTTTTGTTACATCAACTTTTTGTTTCTTTTTCTTTCCATTTTTCGAGTACAAGAAATCACAGACCAACTTGTAGATTTTTTTTGTCAGTAAGCACTGTAACTATTGGGAAATGTACACTACCGGTCATATTTATTTGCCCACCCCAATTTTATGTTTCCTGAAATACGGTTTATCTTTCGAAAAATCTGTATTATAATTATTCAACAATATTATTAGTGGAAGTAATTCCATATAAATTTCTACGAAAATCTTAAATTCTTTATGATCGTAAAGGTGTCATAAATTGGAAAAATACCATAAATATTATATAGGCCAATTCCTACAGTATTAACAGTTTTACCTGCATTTCCGAAAGGTATTACCAATATTGTGTTATTGTACTAACTAATTACAATATTAGGATGTGTTATTCAAAAAGGAAAATAAATTTTACGTCAGTCATCGTTCACCTTTTGTTGCGAAAACAGTGAAATATAGAGTTATTGTGCATATTTTAATGCAATGCCGAAGAAGAAGGAATTATCTGTTGAAGTGCGTGCTATGATAATTGCTTATCATCGTACGGGTAAAAGTAATCGCGAAATTGCAAAAGAATTACGATTAAATCGCAGAACCGTTGATTATAACGTTAAAAAATTTGAAGAAAGTGGTACATTTTCCAACAAAAGAAGATCTGGACGACGTAAAGCGACGACATCTGCAGATGACCGGCATCTAATACGAATAAGTAGACGCGATATACGAAAAACAGAACCAGAAATTGTTGCTGAAATGAATAGAGCACGTGCTAAACCAATTAGTGTGTCCACGGTACAGAGAAGGTTAAGGCAAGCGGGTTTATACGGAAGAATTGCTCTGCGGAAACCACTACTACGGAAGCAAAACAAGATAAAACGACTAAATTGGGCTGAAGAACATAAGAATTGGACGATTGATCAGTGGAATAATGTGTTGTGGACAGACGAACCGAAGTTTGAACTTTTCGGTAGTAAAAGGCGAATATTCGTAAGAAGATCCGCAGGAGAAAGAGTACTGCCAGAATGTATTGCGCCTACCGTAAAACATGGAGGAAGTTCAGTAATGATTCGGGGGTGTTTTGGTAGAAGATTTGTAGGCGATCTCGTCAAAATTGAGGGAATCCTAAGAAAAGAAGGCTACAAGGAAATTTTAGAAAATAACGCTGTTCCTTCAGAACTAAGGATTCTTGGCGAAAACTTTGTATTTCAACAGGACAACAATCCGAAACATATTTCTAGATTGTGTGGCGATTACTTGCGTCAACTAGAAGAGCAAGAGCAAATCTCTATAATGGTATGGCCAGCTCAAAGTCCTGATCTGAACCCAATAGGGCTTCTTTGGGAAGAATTGGACCGGAAGGTTCGAAAACGTGTTCTATCATCCACCACTGTACTGTGGGAACAACTTCAAGAAGCCTGGGCACAAATTACAGAAGATACACTGCAAAAATTAATTGAACGGATGGCGCGGTTATGTGCCGCAATTATCAAAAATAAAGGTGGGCACATTGATGAGAGCAAAATTTAATAATAATTAATGATAAAGTTTTTATATAAGAAAAATGTAACTATTTTATGTTTATTTTATACTATTGTATTGGTACAATAAATAAATTTTCAGTACACATTTGATAGTTTAATAATTTTGGCTAAAACTAAGGGTGGGCAAATAAATGTGACCGGTAGTGTATAGCTTCTAACCATCAAAGTGATTCAGGCAATACAGTTAATCATTTACCTTTTTATACTTTTACTTGATATAAAGTAGCGAGCTAAAATTGTTGACATAAAAGTCATTCTTTACTGAAAGCATTAAATATTGAAAAAATCATCTCTTGATCCACGAAGTGTCGGACTTCTTTCTTTTAATAATAATCACCCCTTTCCTATGTTTTTATAGAATTATATGAGCTTTACCCACAACAATATAGCTCATGAAAATGTGCATAATATGAGTATTTAGAAAATAGGGATATTTTTTGCCTTGACGATTAAATGTCATACTTTCTGATAAGAAATAGCCTTACCTTTTCAAAAATTTTGTTAAAATTAGTTCATTAAATGTAAAAATACATCGATCGACTGAAAATAGCGAAGTGACAGATATTCACGAAAGGCGAACAATTTTTACAGTTATTCTTTACAAAATTGTGTAACATTTTAGGTAGACGAGCTTCTTACCAGATTTTCTCTTTACTTTCCAATTCACTGCAGTGCCGTTTATTGCGCGAGCAGCTTTTAGTTTCGAAAGCAGTATGTCAAACAAGTTTTTCATGAATAAATTTTTATTTTGTCGATTATTTTCAAAACTACATCATTAATAATTGTCCATTATTTATACATAGTCTGTTGCAGAGAAAACCGAAATTTTTAAAATAAAAACAATGGTAAAATTCATTTGTTTTATTCAAAGTAGTCGCCTTCGGCTGCAATACAACATTTTGCACGGTCAATTAACATGTCGAATGAATTTTTAAGTTCATGTGTAGAGATGTCCTTCAAGAACGCTGTCGACGCCTTTTTAATGGCTTCGACGTCGGCATAACGCTGTCCTTTCATCAACAAATCAGTGATAAGTGTCGAGCGATGAGATGGTGCATTATCATGTAACTAACGCCAGCTACCATTTTCACCATATTGAGGGTCACATGACGAATACGCGCCAAAAGACGCTTCACAACACCAAGATAATATACAGCATTGACTGGTTAACTAGTTGGTACGAACTCTTTGTGCACTATACCTTTCGAATTATAAAAACAAATCAACATTGTTTTCACTTTTGACTTCTCCAAATAGCTTTTTTTCGGTCTTTCTTCGCTTTGGAAACTTTCATTCAGAGCTTTGACGCTTGGTCTCTGGATCATATTGAAAACACGACGTCTCATCGCCAGTTACAATAGAATACCGGAAGTTTTCGTCGTTTTTTTAGTCTTTAATCAAGTCTGTATAGTGTTGAATTCAGTTAACTCGTGTGGTACAAACCTTGCACAAATCTTTCTCAGTTCCAAATGCTGTATCAAAATGCGATGAATTGAATATTTGGAAATATTTAATTCCATTCCATGTACCGCAATAAAAATTTCGGCTTATTTCTGATAAATTCACTCACAAGTTCGATATTACTTCCAGTAACCATAGATTTTTCTGCACTAGGATGTTCGTTGTCATTTATGTCCGTACGACCGTCTTTAAATCGTTTATACCACTCATACATACTCGTACGTGATGAACACGCATCACCATACACTTGTTTCATCAAATTAAACGTTTCAGTAAACAATTTACTGAGTTTAAAACTTGATATTTGCTCTTTCTTCAAAATTCATTTTTCGATCAATGCCAAATACACACTTTTAATTTATGCGCAATTTCTCTGCTGCTAATAATGCAAATATCATGATATTTTGACATAACATTGGTGAAAGGTCTACCTTACCGACACATATTTTTTTAATAGATGGCGCCACTAAAAATTACTATTTTAAAAAGGTTCAGTTTTCTCTGCGACAGACTGCGTATAACTATTAGAACTTGCCGAATCGCTATACAAATTTTAATCGTCAAACAAAAATCGTTTTTAATGTGACCATAATTAATGTAATTAGTTTTAGAAAGCAATTGTTCTTGTTTCCATTTCCTCTGCTGGAGGTATCGATTGAAATTTTCTTCAATTTTAATTGTTTTTTTTTTGGTGGCAAGGTAAGCATTTTCCACTATCGTGTTTGCCTCTTTTTGCCAAGATGATGTTGATGATGTACGTTTTTTCATTCGCTGTAATTACTTTGTAATTATTAATTTAAATCCTTACCCATACCTCTCATAGGGACAGAACAAATTTTTCTCTGATCATCTTTTTACTGTTACATGAGATTTTTAAAATGTTTAGTATTTATTTCATACATGTTAGAATTCATGTAACGATTTCTTTGTTAGCAATTACTACTATGATTGACTTTTGACGGGTTCTTCATAATTATAAGTATTTTAAAAATTTAAGGTAACTTTAATTAAACTAGAAAGAGTACCAACCATTTAAAACAACGAATATGCATTAATTAAGGGTCCAAAACTATTGAACTAATGCCAGCTATTGTAAGAGAATAAACGCCAAATACCTTTAGTCTTTCTGTTGTGCTTGGTCGATTAATCTGCGAGGAACATATTTTAACTTTTAAATAGACACACCTCGTATACTTACAATATCAAGTGCTTGTTAAAAAAGAAAGAGCCAATAATTTCCCTTAAATTTATACCGATCATCCGCCTCGGTCATAAAGTTAGGATTAAAATTTGCTCTCGATCTTCAGTTTCGCGATGACACAACTCCATTTGCTATAAACGTAGCTTTCATCATATAATTCGTATTATCTCGGTCCTTCGATTTTACGTTAAATTGTAAACCAATCAAGTCATTCGGAACAGGGTCCGTATATCTATTTAACGTAGAATTGTAGCTTAAAATATCGTGCTTTTAAACAATTCTAGACTTGACCTTTTTATTTTCAGATGAAAGCTAACTTCATACGGTCTTATTTTAAATTGATCTATCTATAATCGAAGTTCATCCATCCGTATTTATGTGCTTTTCTTTTGTTTCTTCGTTCGTTTCTCGATATCCCTATCTGGAGTTTTCTTCTCATTCTTCTTATTTTTATAAACTCCATGTAGTTCTACTTTTGTTCCTCTAATATTGGTTTTGTTATTAATATTTGTTAATATAAACTTAACTTATTTTGATATTTGATTCTTCTTATCAAATTCCCACTCTAACATTTTCTTATTTATTATATTTCGCAGGTGCTTTAGATATTTATTAATTTTTTCGAAATAGTCGTTTTACTCTTACACACTTTCCATGCCTATTGAAAATCGTAAATAGACCCTATCAAGTCGTTTCCCATCTCCCTGGCGTACCGCTTCTTCTTCGATAACGATTTTTAATGTATGTATATTTGATATAGATTGTCTTATTCTCATAGGATGAGATCACCCTCGAACTATGGTAAATTGAATGTGCTACGGGGTATGACTAAGCCATCTTAATCCCGGGGGAACGGTCCAAACGGTATTTACTTTAGACATTGAGCCGAGCATGTTACTGTCTTTGTTCAAATTGCACGGGATCCGCCGTCGCCCCCTCGTACATCCTATTCGAAGATGAAGCTTATCTTTTTCTCCCATAACTGATGGTAAATTACTTTTTGCTGTAATCTCAACGCACTAATGGTGTTGAATAAGGTCGGCGCTGATGTTCGATACTTCCAGGGAAATTAAATATAATGTTGAGAATAGATAAGGAGGATAGGTCACGTAAAATATCGTATGAGGTTTATTAAGTATTCCGAGGAATAAATCTTCCGGTAATAATTATTCATGCTATAATAATCCCCAATTAAAATATGTGTATTACACTAGACATATTCCCGTAATAAAATAATTTAATCAAGTGGAAATTTAAACTCCATAGTTACTCTCGTAAATTGCATAACTTAATATCAAGCATTGACTGGCGGCATTCGAGGCGATTACCTCAAAAATTTCAGAATATTCAGGCGCACATTCCACAGCCGTATTTAGGAGGAAATATAATTCAGGGAAGAAAGAAAATAAAATCGCAATGTGGGAACAGTATACAGGACAATAAATAATCTCACTGCAAGCAACGAAAGCCCCGTTTGTATTCTTTGAACTGCTTTGATTTTATTTTACTTACCGAATATCAAATGCGATTGCACGTTGAGTCTTTAGAAAAAGACGTCTTTCGTTTATTTTCGACAATTGCAATTTCTAACTGTCTACTGGAGGACATACATATATTTTTTAATCAAATTAATTTACTGGTAAATAATGAATACAAAATTTGTTAGAATATGCTAGGTATAAATTATAAAACATTCAAATTTATATTAAATAATGTAGTTAATATAAAAAAAAATTGTAGCATTGACGACGAAGGGAAATACTTCATAAGAGATAAATAAAAAAAAAATTCATTAAGCGATCTGACTCCTGATTACTATTCAAAATAAACGATATGGTGTATAGGCAGAACATAATTATGTGAAATATTTCAAATAAAAGGAATTATATACAATCAACTTTATACATTTTGAGATCATAAACAACTCATAAACTTCATACATACAAAGGGTACTAGGAAAGTTTTGCAATACAGCTTTGTTTATTTAATTTTTTCAAAGTAATTTCCTGTACACTCAATACACCTCTCCATCCTCCGAAACCAATCTTTAAACCAGTTCTGCCAAGTTTTACTAGGAAGTAAACCACACTCGTTGTCCCAAGTCCGCAAAAGGTCATCATCACTGGAAAACCGCCTTCCTTTTAGCTTCATTTTCAAATGCGGGAACAGTGCAAAGTCGCAGGGAGCAAGATCTGGACTGTAGGGAAGTGCTCGGGAAGTTTCAATCCTGTCGTGGTCAAATATTCGGTGCAGGCTTTGGCGTGCTGAGCTGGAGCGTTATCGTGATGGAGGAACCAGGTGTCCATTCTTGACTTTGGCCGTAGGTTCTTCATAGATCCAATGACTTTTGGTAGGCACTGTTCAGTACACCACTTAGCTGTGACTGTTTTCTGTATGTCCAAAACGACGCATTCCACAATTCCACTCGATTTGAAAAATACAGGCATCATTTTCTTTTTTATACATCGGGATTTTCTGAGGACTACGGGTGTGTCCTCATCATCAAAGACGCAAACTTTGTTTTGAGCTTTGGTCGGCCCATCGTAATAGTACAGCCAAGTCTCGTCACCCGTTATGATGTTGTTCACATACCAAGATTGTCCCTTATTAAACTTTTTTTAGCATCTCCCGGCACCAAGTCACACGTCGTGTCATCTGCTCTTGAGTCAGTCGATGCGGCACCCAGAGAGAACAAAGTTTCTTCACGTGCAAATGATCATGCAGAATCGAACGAATTGCTAGTGCATTTAGGCCTGAAGTACCCTCTATCTATTGGTAGGTCACTCGCCTGTCCTCGCCAAGCATTTTCCTCACAGTAGTAACGTTTTCCTCCGTAACTGACGTTCGTGGCCTTTCCGGCCTCTTAGCATCCTCCACACTTAAATTTCCCCTTTGGAATACTCTATACCACCTGAATATTGATGTGCGATGTGGACGAACATCACCTAGTACAGGAGTCATTTCTTCGAAGCACTGGTCTATGTTTAAACCACACACTCATTCAGTGACCACGATGCCATCGCAAGCACTTTACCTTCTCACTGCTAATGAATAAGTGAGCCCATCGACATGGCGCGGCGGCTACTATGCACGTATGAACATGTCTCAACATGCAGCAACAAGCAGCTTCCTACGATTCATTGTTGCGTCATATTGCAAAACTTTCCTAGTACACTTTGTATTGGAAAGGTATGAAGCAAAGAATGAAGAAGCCGTCATAAGATTCCTATTGGAAGCAAGAGAAACAAAACATTTTATCAACAAATATGAAGAAAATCTAAGAATTTCTGATCTCTAAGGAAGAGAATATCCGAAACGAAATGAAACAGTTATCAGAACAAATCATAAGATGGTATGGGTACCAATTACTACAAAACACTGTGGTTCTACCTTGTACCAGAAGTAGTCATAATTAGTAAACGTTGCGATACGGCAAGGGCTCTAGCACTTATGTGTAACTCATGGAGAGCTTTTTCCGCATCTTTCCCGTTATTTGACCGCTAGATAGTCAAATAAGTGCATTCTAGTGAATGAACATTTTCTGAAATTAATTATAAAGGATATAATTGCAAATGTTGCACTTTAGCCGGTTTGTAGACACAGTCTACAGGTACCCTACGACGGCGTAGAAGTAATATAGAGAGAATACTTTATGATTTACATACTAGAGACTGTTAGCTTTATATTCATATATATTATAGAAGGGGAATCACGGGGGAAAGTAGTTAAAAGTCTCAGAAAAGGAGAAATATATGAAACAATTCAAATTTTATTATTCATGTTCCTAGTAATCACATTACTTAAATATGGAATATTATCATTGAAAAAGTAAATAGGAATAGAGTACATACCTCCTTCCTGGGATTCCATTGTACAATAATCGCCAAAACACAAACAGACCGAGAAATGCAGAGTGTAATTAGGGTTGCTAATGTGTCACAAAGATAACACGATAGAGAATAAAATAGAAGTTACAGACAGGCCAATAAAAAACGTATAGCAGCCAAGCATGTTTTGATGGAAAATAATGGTAACAGACAGGAAATAAGACAGGAGTAAGAATAAATTATAAGGTCGAATTTCTCTTCCTCCGAAATATAAGAATATAAAATCATTACTAACTCGTTAATCACATTCTCGACAGAGCTGGCTTGTCGCTAGCTAAAACGGGAGATCGTCGGACGATCTTCAGCTCTAACCAGCGACAGATCAGCTTCAGAAAATGATTAGTGTGATCTCATTGAAACGTTGTGAGAATGGTCCTTGTCAGAACATAACTCACACGCGGCCAAGAACTCTAGAAACCACGCTTTAATATATATACATTGAAATGAATTAAGCAATAAATTAAGCCCCTAGTGTTTCAGAAATTCATTATAACTTTGAAATTCGTGGAATGACGAATAGATAGCATAGTCTCAGACTGTTTCTATGGTTTGTGGGCAAAATGTCACCCAAACAACGTCCTCTGTCAAATTTCAAGTCTCTACATTTATTAGTTTCGTTGCGAACGCCAAACATAGGTTTGAATTAAGGTAAATTTTATGTGGCAATTTATCACCACAGATATGAATTGGTTTCGACATTATGCGCCTGAAACAAAAAACATCTAAACAGTGACAGTACAGTGAGTATCCTTCTCTAAAGAAAGCGGTGTGTGTTCTATCTGTAGCAAACGTAATGGCTTCCATTTCTCGGACGTAAACTAAGACATTGCATAATTTCGCACAAATGTTCTTACTATGACAACAATTGGCGAATTAGGTTTCCGATTGTTGCCGCACCGCCCTATTCATCGAATTACCCAGTTTTCAACAGACAAGTATGTCAAAGCTGTTGTGGATGTTTATTCTAACGAACTTGAAGGTTCTGAATTTTATTAAGTCATAGAGACTTTGAATCATCGTTGGTCCAAATGATCGATATGGCTGGCGATTATGTTGAGAAATAAACCGCAAATTTCTTTTCTTTTTTCTCATTTCACAGACTTTATTATCCACCCTCGTATTATGAAAGCATTAATAAACATTTTTTAAGATATTTAATTTATTTGACACTCAAAATTATTAAGAAAAATATTTTGAATTTTATTTAGAAAAGGATGTTACTTTTAAAAATATTGAAGGACGTGTAATTTTTCTTCGTTTCATCTTTAATATTATAATCATGGTTTCGTATGAATTGTAGTGTACTGATATATTAACGTCATCCAAAATCTTTCCTACATTCTTTACAATTCAAACTTTTTTTTCATTACCTACGCTCATTTTGAAAACCATCAATTGAAACTTTTGTTTTTCATGCACTAAAAATTTTTTCCGGAAATCAAAGTATTATTTCGTGTTCATTTAACGCTCTGCTAAATCAATATACGTTGTAATTCAGGCTCTGTGTGGGCATGTATACTTTTCAATCTAGGTTTTTAATGGGGTTCGGAGCACCCCTTGACTGTATTTGCGGGGCCCTTGAATAAACGAGCATTCTAGCAGTGTTTTATGAAATGCGCTCAAATTATAAGGCATACACCGGCAATATTTCGCACAATTTGCATTGAATTCGAGGATTCTCGATATAGTGGCGAGTAAAAGTGTTAAACCAGGAAATCTCTAGACTTACTGAATATAATTAAGTGATTTTTTTTATATACCGAAGTTTTTGTACGCCCAGATTTGAGACAAATATTTGTGACCGGAAATGTACTAAATTTTACAATTCCCAGTTGAAATCTATTATCAACAGAAAAATTTAATGTCATTGTTTTTGTTGCTGATCGTGATATTGTAGAACGACATATACGAGGGTAGCCGTTTATATTTCGGGAACTGGCAACACTGTTAGTGTTGCCTCCGATCTGTTTGCCATTTTTGATAATGTATTTACCTTGACAGTTTTATTATCCGGTCGCTATTTCTATTGCTGACAGTAATTTGAAAATTTTATGTCAGCGAAAAAATGGAATTAACTCGCGAACATTTCCGTGTAATTATTTTCTATATTTCTATTATTGTCTATATGCATGAGCCCGATAGTAAACAGCAGTCGACTGTGTGGGTATTCCAAGATGAGCCAACACCAACAAAAGTTGTTCACTCTCGAAGCACATCAAAACAAATGGTCGCCTGTTTTTTCGGAAAAACCGGTCACGTTGCAACCGTGCCTTTAGAGAGTTGTAGAACGGTCAATTCCGAATGGTACACAACTGTTTGTTAGCCAGAAGAAATAAGGAAAACAAACCGAAAACGATAGATCATTCTCCACCATGACAATGCGAAGCTCTCACAGGTGGATTCAAACAATCGAATATTTGACCGGCCAAAACATTGAATTGATGAGCCATCCGCCGTACAGCCCTGATCTAGCACCCCGTGATTTCTTTTTGTTCCCACACGTGAAGAATAAACTTCGTGGCCAACGGCTTTCTACGCCGGAAGACGCAGTTGAGGCATTGAAAACTCGTATTTTGGAGATACTGCCTTCACAGTGACAGCAGTGCTTTTCCAATTGGTTTAAACAAATGCAAAAGTGCATTGATTTTCAAGGAGAATGTTTTGAAAAGCATTAAAAATATTTTCGATAATAAAAATTTTTTTTTGTTTGCTATTCGCGAAATATAAACGGCTACACTCGTGTAGCAACACTTTATTGCGAATAACAAACTTATAACTAAACATAGCTAGTCATAATGCAAATAATAAAAGGTAGATAGACTTCTGAAAAATAAACGCCGAGTAGTAACTGCACATGGAATTTATAGTAAATACTTGTTTAGACGAGGAGTAGCTGAATAGTAAACAAAACAAATATAGTTTAAGAAATGATGCATAATGTAGGAAACGAAGAAAATATGTGTTCAGATAAAACTAAAGAACCTGGAACGGAAGCAGATGTAAAGTATATGATTCATATAAAGAATTGGAAAGAACGACAAAAGATAGAATAGTAAATATACCAAAAAAGATTTGATCGGCAAGACAAACAGAGATACAAGAGCAAGATGGGAACAAAATCATCTTACCCGCATCAGTAATCAATGAAAAATTGATCATACGCCATCTTCTCTACTCGTAATCAATGTCGAGAGGCATACAACACTCATTCTTCGTGTCTCTAAAAAGATTGAGGTGAATCTAGAGTTTTGACCATTACCGTATAAATAAAATTCATATAAATTTAAAAATATGCAATGTAGTAATTTTGGATAATTGTCTTCTAAGTTTTGAGAGAAACGTTACGTATTTTACATGTACAAACCGTAAATTCAAATGTTAACTGTAATACTTACCTGCGATAATAATATTACTTGGGACGATGCATAATAAGATACTCTTAATGCATCGCTGGTTGCATAGGGTGAGGGCGACGGTGGACTTTTGTGTATACTTGCTATTGTAGCGTAACTACCACTTCCGGCGCTTGGAGTTCGGCCAATGGTCGAGCCCAGGCGTACAAACACATGTTGATTGTTGTCATATACTGCACTCATGTAACTGCAAAATAACTAACTCTTATTAAACCTTTAACATTCAAGATAGCCACGTTTTCGAGCCATAAAATGATGTTTTATTACATTGGCGGAGATCAATACTTGTATTTTTTTATATACGTTGCAGGGGTGTACATGTGTGCATAGATACGTATATTATTTACTTGTACATATATGTTGCATATACATGTACGTAAAAGCATTTTATCGTCTAGATGTAACATTACAAATGAACACTTTGTAAACGTAATTTCATGTGCGAATAAAAAATTAATTAGGATAACTCGGTCCTGGTAGTTAGATAAATATAAATGAAAATGAAATTGATACTAAAAATCTCGAAATAGGTGAATAGAAAGAGTAATAAGAAACGACTATGACATAAAGATCTAAATAAATATAATAAAATATCTTTTCTATATTCTTACAACAGAAATCAAAAATGAAAACGTATGCTGCTGAATATTTGTAAAAAGAATCGCAGAAATTACAGAATCAATTACAAATTTTGTCATAACTAAGAATCTTTTATTAAATTTCGAAAATCTCAAGCTAAAATACATCGACTTTAAATAGGATGCGGCAGATATACATAACTCCTGAATATTGAACGTAAATAAGGCATCCCTAGAAGCTATTCAAACATTTTTTTCACAGTTCGAATGAGCAATATTTGCCATTTACTTTACATACTATACTGTAACTCGTTTACGAGGGAGCGTTTTTATATTCGCGGAATGAGCGGGTTGTAGAGGGGTGAGTAGGCGCATTGGGGGCGTGGCCTGTGTAGCGACTCATGATTAGTATAAATACGAAGTTTCATTGTTATTAGACAGTTAGTCTTTGAGCTATCGTCAACCAAGTAACATAATCACGAGTGAAAAGTGAAATATGGAAAAAATCGAATATCGTGCCGTTACAAAGTTCCTTACCAGGCAAGGAAAATCAGTCGCGACCATAATGACTGAGATGTCATTGGTTTACGGCGACTCTTGTCCAGGAAAAACCATGGTGTACAAGTGGCATAGTTTATTTAAACAAGGAAGGGAATCCCTTGAAGACGACCCGAGGCCGGGCAGGAGCATTGAGGTGACCACGCCAGCACTTATCCAAAAAGTTGAACAAATTGTACTCGAAGATGCTCGACTAAAGAAGAAACAACTCGCAGAAATGGTTGGAGTATCCGATGCAACAATTTTTAAAATCCTACACGATCATCTCGGCATGTCTAAGGTCAGCGCAAGATGGGTGCCGAGAATGCTCACGCCGCCGCAAAAACAACAGCACGTAGAGTATTTGCGTGCATTTTTGGACCTCTGTAATGAAGACAAGGATGGTGTATTGAGTGGAATTGTTACTGGAGACGAAACTTGGGTTCATCATTATGAACCTGAGTCCAAACAAGACTCCATGCAGTGGCATAAAAAGGGCAGAGCACCTTCCAAGAAATTTAAAGTGTCACAATCAGCTGGGAAACTCATGGCAACGGTATTTTGGGACTCGGAAGGAATATTGTTGATTGATTATAAAGATAAAGGTGTTTCTATAACCGGAGAATATTACGCTTCAATATTAGAGCGACTAAAAGAAGCCATTAAAGAGAAAAGACGGGGAAAATTGACAAAAGGTGTTCTGCTTTTGCACGACAACGCGCCCGTCCACAAGAGCCGCGTTGCGTTAGCTGCCCTGCATAAGGTGGGCTTCGAAATTGTGAATCACCCACCCTACAGCCCAAACCTGGCCCCGAGTGATTATTACCTGTTTCCGAAAATGAAAAAAGAGCTGCGGGGTAAAAAATTTACTGCCGATGATGAAGTCAAGGAGGCAGTTTCGGCGTATTTTGCAGATAAAGAGAAATCATTTTTTTATGAGGGTATAAATAAATTAATTGAAAGATGTGAAAAATGTATCCGTCTTGCGGGTGAATATATTGAAAAAGAAAAATAATTTGGTTTTTTTATTTCCACCCCTTGTCCCCCATTCCGCGAATATAATAACGCTCCCTCGTACATTGGCCTACATGCTAAATTTCTTGACAGGAAAACCATTTTGTTATAAGTTACAAATTTAAGAAGAACGGATTGGACTTCAAAAACGAAGCCACGAGGCAAGTCTCATACAATCGCCTCAGCATTGCAGAGAAGAGGAGTCTGAATTTGAAGGCTATCATTTTCAAAATCAAGTAAAACTGTATGTGTATGTGACGTGGATGGTCAACATTGCTCTTTTAATGAAAATTAACTTTTTCTGCTATTACATCTTTCAATAACAGAAAATTTGACGAAAAATTTTCGCTTGGTGTCAATCGCAAGATAGTGCCTATGGGGGAATATTAACTTTAAATTTAAGTAAGCACGTCTAACGCATTGAAAAACATGCGTATCAAATCTCAGTTGAGTGTCCAAAACAACTCCTAAGTTTTTCGACTCAGATTGAACAGGTAGATCTACACCTGCAATATTAAGATTTACATTACTTTACATTACTTTTAATTAACGCACATCGTAAAATCGTTATATATATATATATATATATATATATATATATATATATATATATATACCTAGTCAAGTCCTAAATACTGATACACAACTGAACGCACTCATTACGAATGCGACACTGGGCGCATCCACTTCGTATTGATTGCGATTTGACAGTTGACATTTGTGCTTTATTGTGACGTAAAAAGTTTTTGATATTAATTGTTTACAATCATGGAATGGGGCGACATCGAAAATCGTATTGTTGTAGTTGGCCTACTAAAATGCAATATGGAAAAAGGCGATATCTTTAGGACGTTGCGACCGCTTGGAATCACTAGCAATTTTGTGTATCGTGCTGTGAAGTTGTTTGAGGATACTGGTGGAGTACGAGACCGTCAAAGATCCGGCCGTCCGCGCACTGTGAGAACTCCGAAAGCGATCAAAGCCGTGAAGAAACCAATCGACCGAAAACCGCTGCGAAAACAGAACATCTTGTCACGGGAAATGCAAATTTCGCAAAAATCCATGTCTCGCATTATCAAAGAAGATTTGGGACTCAGCGCGTACAAGTGACACGCTGGACACCTGCTCACGGCCGCATTGAAGGAAAAACGCAAGCGAAAATCGAAAGCGTTACTCAGCCAGTACACGAAGAACGCTCACAGACAAATTCTGTTTACTGACTAGAAAATCTTCACCGTAGAAGATTCTTTCAATAAAGAGAACGATCGTGTGTATGCTCGGTCATCCAAAGAAGCATCCCAACTCATCCCGAGGGTTCAAAGAGGCCACCATCCCGCGTCTGTAATGGTATGGTGGGAAGTGAGCTGCGATGGCGTTACTAAGCTCCATTTTTACGAGAAAGGAGTAAAAACATCGGCCAAAGTATATCAATCGACCGTCTTGGAACCCATTGTGAAGCCTCTCAACCAATCAATATTCACCAATAAGCCATGGACTTTCCAGCAAGACTCTGCTCCAGCTCACAAAGCAAAAACGACTCAACTGTGGCTCAAAAACAACGTTCCGGTCATCATATCAGCGGATGATTGGCCAGTTGGTAGTCCAGACCTCAACCCGTTCGATTACAAGTTGAGATCCGTATTAGAGGGCACAGCTTGCTCTACTCGACACCCAAATATTGAGTCGCTGAAGCGAGTCCTTGTCCGTGTAGTGGACAATTTCCCCATGCATGAAGTGCGTCTCGCGATCGATGAGTGGCCACATCGTCTCAAGTCGTGCTGGAAGGCAAATGGAAGTCATTTCGAATAAGTTGTTCTAAGATTTGTAGCCATTGAATAACCCAATAAAAACAAAAAAAAGCTTTTTAAAATGTTAATTCGTTTTCATTTGGCGTCGATGTTTCTGTGTACCAGTATTTATGATTTGACTAGGTATATATATATCAATTGATGTATATAAAAATATATAAAGCATTACTCTTTCAAACTGTGAAATGAATTTTTGAATAGATTATAGGGTTGCCTTTCGTATTTACGTTTAAGATTCGGGAGTTATTTCAGCCCCACCCTGTATTTGTGAAAAGATGCAAAGGACTATAACCATACTCTAAATGTCTTCATAACTGAAAATTCTTTATTCGATCTCGGGGACTTACGAAGATCTTAAGTTGATAAGTCCCAGTTCTTTTGTTCGTGAAGAGATGTATTTTCGGAAATCAATATATGGTATTTTACAAGTGTATTTATCACATTATTGTTGTCGAACTCTTAAAGCCAATTTATTTCCACGATAATGACAAAGAATCAGCATTCCTCATTGAAGAAGTTACGGTGAAAATTTAAAAAATAAATTAATATCTTAGTCTGTGATTAGATAACACCATAAAAAAGTGTCTTAATAAGAAGATATTTGCACCTTCACTTTCCATATTACAATGATCGAAATTTAACTATTTTTAGTAGTAATGATGACGGAATATTTTAATAGGTATTACTTCGGAACTTACTGTGGTTCTTGTACTGACATTTTCTTCGTTTTTATGCATACTGCTGACGTTGTAAAAACAACTAATGTTATCATTGCTATGGAACAAGCTGCAGCAATATACAGCGAGCTTGTAGAACTTGCTAAACCTTCTGGGTCTAATCTTATGGAATCCAAAGGGGGTCCAATACCTGAAAGGGCAAATAGAACACACAGACACACTAAATGAGGTAAATTTAAAAGTAAGGTTCTAATAAAATGAATATGAATCCGTTTTGTAAGTAAAGTATTATATACTAACTTCAGTTAGTATATAAATATTTAGTAAAATTGATTTTTTTATGAAACTGAATATTTTGTACGGAAAATAGTATTTTACTTAAGTTCATAACTACTATTGCATCGACTATGGCGTACTTTAGCAAAAACAAACTGCGAATAAAATTTAATTCATGTGAAACGAGGTGAACGCATATTATTTACTGATTATATGATGTTCTTCTAAATTGGGCGAATAAGATTGCAAAAATCGAATAATATCACATGATTTTATACATATTTCGTAAAAAATCTAATCAAAATAAAACTATTAAAACATTGATAAAAGAAATAAACTAAAATAAAGAGGATGGGAGGATTACGTGGCGGGGATATTAAGTAAAACACTACGAGGATAGTTTGATAAGTAGTGAGAATGACACATAGGTGGCGCTCTAATTGGTAAAACAAATGCACTGTAATTTAGGTTGCCTATTTATATGTATACATTCCGATATTTAGATGAATCGGTTGATTAGTTTATTTTTGACAGCTGATTGAAAAAGAAGCAACACGTCGTTTTGTTAAAATGGAAAAGCAGAGTATCGTGCGGTGATTAAATACTTCGTAATTAAGGGTATGAAAGCTACCGAAATAAAAGATGAGTTACGGGAAACATTAGGTGAATCTGCTTCATCACAATAAGTAGATGGGTAAATGAATTTAAACGTGGTAGAACAAGCTGTGTTGATGAAGTGCGCTCTGGAGCACCCAAAATCGTGACTTCTAAGGAAATGATTATAAAAATCCATAATATTATTACGCAAGATCGACGAATCAAAGTGAGAGAGATAGCAGACATGGTAAACATTTCAACAGAACGCGTACACCACATTTTAACGAAAGAATTGGGCCTTTCCAAGCTTGCGGCAAGATGGCTGCCGCGATTGCTTACGGCTGATCAAAAGTTCACTCGTTTGCGAATTTCCAATGCGTGTTTGGACCTTTATAAGCGGAATCCGGTTGATTTTTGTAGGCGATTTGTTACTTGCGATGAAACTTGGATACACTACAGTACACCCGAAACTAAACAATAGTCGAAACAATGGTTAGAACGTGGTTCTGCACCTCCAAAGAAAGCGAAAACCACTTTATCGTCAAACAAGGTGATGGCATCATTTTTTTGGGATTCAATGGGCATTTTGCTCATTAATTACCTTCAGAAAGGTGCCACAATAAACGGACAATATTATGCAGAACTTCTACAAAAATTAAATGTTGAGTTTCTTGCTAAACGGCCAGGAATGGCAAAGAAAAAGATTCCGTTTCACCAAGACAACGCGCCCTCGCATACCAGCACAGTTGCGATGTCCAAAATCCACGAGTTGCATTTCCAATTAGTACCGCATGCGCCTTATTCGCCGGATCTAGCCCCTTCCGACTTTCACCTTTTTCCATAATTGAAAACGGCACTAGGTGGAAAGAAATTTTCGTCTAACAACGAGCTTATCATCTTCGTAAATGAGTATTTTGCAAGCCTTCCGGAATCGCATTTTAGAGATGGCATAAGGGCATTGGGACACCGTATTGCTTTTTTAGGAGAATATATTGAAAAATAAAAATTATTTTGTATTTAAAAAATTCGTTTTTCTTTTCCATTCTCACTACTTGTCAAACTACCCTCGTATTTTTAATGCGACATTTATCTATGTCTGCAGGCACAAACATCTTAGAGGCAGCACATTCTTCCAATGCGGGGTCACATAAACTAAATAGAAAATTCTAAAACTAAACATTCTATTGTTATTTTTGATACTAAAAATCTAATTATTTGTTTTCAAATTATTGCGAATGTTTCCAGAGCTCTTAAGTGGAGAAAACCTGTACTGTACAATATTTTATTATTTAAAGATACTGGAAATACAGGAAAATCAATAATTTCAATAAGGATATTAAACAAATTTTACTTGAAATACCTCTACAAATACCATAATCAACAAATTTCCAATTCGTTACTGTTGTAATTATGTACAAAATGATAATCATAAATGTTTACGTTAGGAAAGAATTTTTATTTGACAAACAAAGAAAATGAACTTTATATTTTATGTAGTTTAGAAAGTAGTAACAAAGTAGCGAAGAGGTCTTAAAACATTTAAACAGTATAAGCAATTACCATATCGAAACAAACCTTCGCGTGTTGGGAATTCATGCAGTGAACCATTAGGTAAAATGATCGTTTACCAGGAAAAAACGTACTTCCACAACACTAGTAAATATTGTAGACTACTTTTTTTAATATAATCCTTTGGTAAATTGAAATTCGATCCATTTTTATAAACGGAACTCAATTTACTGTAAAGACAATTAGCTTTATAACGATTTACTTTTTTATATGTTTTATTGAGTGTCTAGACAAGTAATGCATGTGTATATATGCAAACCATGTTATTATACGTGAGATGTCTTTTAAGTTTTGCATAATGGGATATAGAGGGCGCCACTAATCAAATGTCAGTACTAAAAATTAACCTCCATCTTTAGTTAACATAAATCCAAAGTTTCGGTGCCATATGTGTAGAGTTGTAGTTACAACGAACTGTCAAAAATAAATGCAATGAAGCACCACATCAGTCAACAAAACTCTAAAAACGTGTACAACATTGTCAGTGGTGATAAATCTTGGATTTAATCATACGAGCCAGAAAATAAACGCCAGTCGTCTGTTTGGGTGTTCTAAGATAAAGAAATGCCGACAAAAGTCATCCGTTCTCGAAGTGTCTCCTGAATGATGGTCTCGACATTTGTCTCGAAAGCAGGTCATGTAGCAATAATTCGTCTATAAGATCAAAGAACTGTTATTACCGATTGGTATGCATCCAAATCAGCTTTCACCAAGACAATGCAAGTTCGCACACAGCACGCAAGACAATTGAACTTTTAACGCAACAAAACGTCTAATTGTTGGACCATCCTCCGTACAGTTCGGACCTAAGCCCAACGATTTCTTTATCTTTTCCGAAAATCAAGAACGGACAGCGTAGTCAATTTTAATCAAGCAACGAAATGTTTAGTCATAAGAAACCGTTCAATAGTTGATCCAAGTGAAAGCTTATTTTGAAGTTTAATAGTTTTTACTATTGTTAATTTTAAATTCTCTCTTAAATTGACTAAATGAAAAAGAACGGAGTATTTAGAAAATGTTAAACATCATTTCGAGTATAATACGTAATTTTTGATAGATACTTTATCTAAAGATATTATGAACTTTAATATTACATCGCAAATTTTCGCTCATTGAAGACTATTACCGATAGTCATAAGTTGCACCACGAGCGTGAGCATAGTACTAATTCATAGCCTATTGTTGGAATGTGAAAGTATGCAGATTTCAGTCGTCAGAAGTAGCAGTCGATGCCTTCAAAAATGCAATTTTGACTATACCAACAGACGAGTGGAACAACTGTTTCCAGAGTTGGTTCAAGCTCATGCAAAAGTGCATTAATCTGCGTGGAGAATACTTCGGAAAATAATGAAGTCTTTAAAAGCAATCTACTGTTTTATCCCAGTTTTATATGCAAAACTTAAAAGACAATCCACGTACAGAGACCAGTAGAGGAACCTATGCAGATTGGATGGTTATTACTGTTCAATTTCAATATTGTAACATAACTTATAATTTGTTTTTCATTATCGATACCTTCATCAAAAATAGCTAAAGCGGAAAAAAATTCGTTTGGGACAAAAGATGTTAGATACATTCATTAATGAGTCAAACGTTTTACTAGCCTTCAGAAAAACAAAAACTACTCCTACCTTAAATAATAAATAGAAAATTTCTTATTAAAATCTTTACAAACACCGCCTAACGCTGATAGAGAGTGGACTTCGCTACTCTTCCATTAAATTTTTTAATAGTTTACCGGAATCATTAAAAGAAATTAAGATATTCTTAATATTTAAAAAAAGAGTTCGTGATTTCTTAATTGATTTAGAACCATACAGTATATTTAAATACATAAATCGTGGTTCTCTACAGCCAGAATATGATGTATAAGAATATGTTTTAACACATATGTAATATATATATTGTATCTGTTATGGCGTTTGCAATTTCTTTTCTTTCTTTGTACAATTAATTGCAATAAAGTTATTATTATTATTATTATTATTATTTATATTTGTATCGTGAAAATGCATTATATTGTTCTTGTTATTCTAAAAATATATGACTGTATATTAACTAAATAAGAAGTGAGACATTTTTAATATCTCCTTATAACGTAAAGTATCTTTTGAAATCTATGTTGGCCTTTAAGTCTTAAAATCAGGATTGCCAATACTGAGAAACCGTTACTTCTTTTGAAGTAGTTACCTTTTCGTTTGAAAAGACCCATATCAATACAGTAAAAAATGGAGATTATGTTACTTTGCCAGTTGATACGAGGGAGCGTTTTTATATTCGCGGAATGGGGGACAAGGGGTGGAAATAAAAAAACCAAATTATTTTTCTTTTTCAATATATTCACCTGCAAGACGGATACATTTTTCACATCTTTCAATTAATTTATTTATACCCTCATAAAAAAATGATTTCTCTTTATCTGCAAAATACGTCGAAACTGCCTCCTTGACTTCATCATCGGCAGTAAATTTTTTACCCCGCAGCTCTTTTTTCATTTTCGGAAACAGGTAATAATCACTCGGGGCCAGGTCTGGGCTGTAGGGTGGGTGATACACAATTTCGAAGCCCACCTTATGCAGGGCAGCTAACGCAACGCGGCTCTTGTGGACCGGCGCGTTGTCGTGCAAAAGCAGAAGAGTTTCCCAGCTGATTGTGACACTTTAAATTTTTTGGGAGGTGCTGTGCCCTTTTTATGCCACTGCATGGAGTCTTGTTTCGACTCAGGTTCATAATGATGAACCCAAGTTTCGTCTCCAGTAACAATTCCACTCAATATACCATTCTTGGCTTCATTACAGAGGTCCAAAAATGCACGCGAACACTCTACGCGCTCTTGTTTTTGCGGCGGCGTGAGCATTCTCGGCACCCATCTTGCGCTGACCTTAGACATGCCGAGATGATCGTGTAGGATTTTAAAAATTGTTGTATCGTATACTCCAACCATTTCTGCGAGTTGTTTCTTCTTTAGTCGAGCATCTTCGAGTACAATTTGTTCAACTTTTTGGATAAGTGCTGGCGTGGTCACCTCAATGCCCCTGCCCGGCCTCGGGTCGTCTTCAAGGGATTCCCTTCCTTGTTTAAATAAACTATGCCACTTGTACACCATGGTTTTTCCTGGACAAGAGTCGCCGTAAACCAATGACATCTCATTCATTATGGTCGCGACTGATTTTCCTTGCCTGGTAAGGAACTTTATAACGGCACGATATTCGATTTTTTCCATATTTCACTTTTCACTCCTGATTATGTTACTTGGTTGACGATAGCTCAAAGACTAACTGTCTAATAACAATGAAACTTCGTATTTATACTAATCATGAGTCGCTGCACAGGCCACACCCCCAATGCGCCTACTCACCCCTCTACAACCCGCTCATTCCGCGAATATAAAAACGCTCCCTCGTAGCTCAGTGGTAAGTTATTAGGAAAAGTTTTCTTCGCGGGTTCCCTTTTCTGTTTAAGCGATTACTGACAGCCAAAGATCTTAAGTCCCACCACAAGTGCGGGGGTGATAATTGCTCATGGTCTGCCAATGCCTTCTGTTAATGGCGTTAAGCTAGATAAATAAATGGACGTCTTTTATCCAATGTAATTAAAACAGTACATTGAACATCAATATCAAATATATTGCACGATATAAAGGCATGGATATAATATTATTGTTATTAGATTGATATTACCATGAAAACTGCATGGTTTCTATAGATACTTACGTTTTCAAAAACATAACACAAGCATTTCATAAAATAACTATTTCCAATGCCCTTCATTTTACGAGGGAAAGTCAAGTAGTATTCCGGATCATCTCACTATGACTTTTAGAAGTAATTGTAGATTTACTACTTTTCAGAGTATCTTAGGAAGCAGCTATGGCAACCGATAGATAGTACATTTCAGGATAAAATAGTTGTAACGTTTCTCGAAATGTAGAAAAAAAATTAAACTTTCAAAAGTAGAATAAGGGTGTGTCGGTAATGATGAACGTCATTTGTGTACTACATATTTGAAAATATACCATATATTTGGAAAGTAATTCTAATTAAAATATTTAATCTTGCTCAAGTATAGATTTTGCAGTGACGAACCAGTAAAACTTGCAGAAAATTTCGAAATTAATTTTTAAGCTATTAAAAGCCTAAGTATGTACAATTTCGAAATTTTAATGTGAAAAAAGTAGAATACATATACGGGGTGAGCAATGATATCCGTTCGCAGTTGGCAACAGAATACTTAGATTGCTACTATGCTAAGATTGGTCACAACCGTAACCTTATGATATATAAGCATGAAAAAGTATTATTATTATTATTATTATCATGGTGTAACACTACTGTAGGAGTTAAGCCACCTTTCGGTTCTCTAGATCTGTTTTATGTTGGGGAGATCACTCCCCTTTTCTTGCCTATATCTTTTCACAAACTTTTCTCCATTGTTTTCTATTCCCCACCTTCTGCTTCCAGTTACTGGTTCCGGTCCTTCTCAAATCCTCCTCCACTTCTCGCTTCCATGTATTCCTCGGCCTCCCCCTCCTCCTTCTTCTCACACTCCATTTTACAACCTCATATATTACTGGGTCTGGTCCCGCTCTCCATATATGTCCTAACCATTTAGCTCTCTGTTGTTTAATTTTATTTACTATGTCCTCTCCTATTTTCTGTAAAAGCTCATGATTAGTTCTTCTTCTAACTCCTATTTTCACTGGTCCTAGTATCACCCTCTGTATTTTTCTTTCCATTATTCTCAGCTCCTCCTTCTGTTTCTTCGTCATGTGTTTGCATACATCATAGTTGGTCGGATTACCGTCTTATATATTTCCATTTTACAACTTTTGCTCAATATTTTGCTCTTCAATAGCTTCTTATTTGCCTGTACTACTCTATTTGTTATTGCTATTTTTTCCTTGATCTCTATTTCTCTCTCACCACTTCCATCCAACATCACTCCGAAATACTTAAACCTACTTCCTCAATAATATACTCTCCCAGTTGGATTTTCATGTTGGTATATTCCTTACCAAATTTCATCAATTTGGTCTTATTTTCATTTATTCTTAATCCCATTTTTTTCCCCTATGTGCTTAATTCCTCAAGTATTTCCATCATTATTTTTCTTTTTTTTGTAATCAGCACTATGTCATCTGCATACGCTACTATCTGCCCTCCTCTTGTTCTTAACGTGCCCTTCTTTATTTTCCGTAGCACGTAGTGTTATGCCAAGTTGAACAGTGTTGCCGATAACGAATCTCCCTGTCTCACTCCTTTATCAATTTTAAATTCTTCAGTCTCTCCTTCCTGTGTTTTGACACTTGCGGTTGTTTATTTCAATGGTCATCGCTATCGGCCTTCTTATTTTGGGATGTATTCCTAGCTCTTTTAATGCTATCTTTAATTCCCTTCTTCTAATGCTGTCCAAAGCCTGCTGGAAATCTACAAACAGCAATTCTATTTCCATTTTATGCTGGTGGGCTTTTTCCGTCAATTGCTTTACTATATGTATTGCATCAACTGTTGATTTTCTTTGGGTAAATCCACACTGGTACTGTTCTACTATGCCTTTTGTCGTGCTTACCAATCTTTTTTGAATTAATGTTGCTAATACTTTATTTGCAGTATTTAATAGGGTGATCCCCCTATAATTATAACATATCCTCGGGTCTCCTTTTTTGTGTATTGGTATTACTTTTTTTTTATGAAAAAGTATGATCAATGTATAAAGATTAAAAATATTTCAATCTGGAGATTTTTATGTTGTCAATTACAGACAGATCAAATCGCGATGTAGATAGTTTTTGTTAAACATCTCCAATCAAGTGAGAGTTTGGTATAGATTCCAGATAAAATATAGATAACTGTAGACACGTATTTGTTTACACAATTTAGGAAAATGCCTAAAAATTTTAATTAAAGCATAAAAAATATTTCCGATAAATTTTATCTAAATTAGACTATATTAAAAATGTAATTATGAAGAAGCCTTTATTTCCGTGTAACTTTCCCGCTTGCACAATTTATCCCAGTTCGCACAAACTGTATGTACTGTGTAAACTTCAAAGGCAAACTTTGTTCGACAAGTTTTGCCAGCAGCCGTAATATTGGAACCAAAAAAAATAAAAAGAAAGGAAAACAATAAAATTTCTTCAATACATAATGTACCACCTATCTGAGTTTGTTGCCGTTCAATTAACTCCCTTTTATTTGGCGATTATTTTGGTCTGTTATATTTTCCATTTTTCAGTGGTCGATCCATTTATAATTCCCATGCGAAAATATTTATTTTAAAAATGCAAATCTCCCTAGAATTTCTGATTAATGCTGAACGATTCGAATGTGAAAAAGTTTAATGGCTTTCTCTCCCTTCCCTGTAAAATTTGTTGTGAAAAAAAATATCGAATACCGAATAACAGACGAAATATTAAATAAAATTTACAGCGTTTGTTACACATCGATGGGTATCGAATATTTCGTTTGAATATTTTTTGAGAGGATAATCTTATATATATATATATATATATATATATATATATATATATATATATATATATATATATATATACACTACTGTGCAAAAGAAAGAAGCACCTTTTTGAATTTTACAAGAAACTATTATAAAAGAATAAATAATAATCTTACACAAGTTGAAATTTTTTTTAATGTATAAAAACAACCACCTTTATTATTTATGGTATCCTGCATTTTTCTTGGTAGGCCTTCCATTAATGAATCAATGGAATTTTCACGAATATTGTACCACTCTTCCTGTAGTATGTTCCATAGTTCATTTTTGTTCTAAAGCACATCTGCTGCAAATGAAATAAATTAAAAGGTACGATACATAATGAATAATCATCATGCCTCCCTCTCTCGTCCACTATATTGAACAACAAAGCGAGAGCGCGTCCGACTCGCATGTCGATAACTAAGTTACCAGAGCGTATAGACAGACGCAATGCATCACGGCTATTTGCCAATTAATAAATTAATAAATAAACGATACATAATGTTCACATCACTAACGGTTTTACCGTTCTGATTCTACTTTTTTTTCAGCTACTTCATTTAACTGGTCAGATGCCCCCTACGCATTTAAAATGGTAAGTACTGCTTACATTTAAATATAAATTGCTATAATATAGTTACAAGTACTTACGCTTCTTCTACGCTTCTAATATACTGACGTTTGTTCGTTCGAAATAATTGATAGTTGGATTCGTCAATCCATAGTACTTGTCGCCACTCATTATATCCCCAAGTTTCGTGGTCTGCATATTTTAATCGTTTCCCTGTATTACCTCGTCGCAGTAAGGGTTTTCTCACGGCCATGCATCCCCTCAAGCCTGGTCTGAGCAAGTATCGCCTCATTGTTGAAGCATGTACCGAAGTACCAGATGTTCGCGCAAGATCTTGGATTAGTTCTGCGCTAACTTTCTTACGGTTTCTTAAGGAACTAACTTTTAAAAACTGTGCATCAGCTTTACCGAGCTTTGTTAGACGTCCACTCTTTAGTCTATCGCTTGCACTGCCGGTTTCAGCCATTCTTTTTATTGTTTGTTGCACGGCATACCGGGAACATTCCACTATCTTCACTTGATTGTAACTCTCTTGGTGTAAAACAATAATTTTATTTCTGTCTTGTAATGCTATTCTAGGCATTTTCTGTCTACTATAACAATTTACAGCTCACAATGTTTTCTTAAAATGAAATTTCACTCGTAGGCGCGTTTTTAAGAGTCTAAATAAATTCTATTGTGGATCCGCTCTGTATCGTTTCTATCACTGAATTAAAGACATAATTTTATAGATAGATAACTTTCCCTGGAAATTTGATTGTAGAGCATTGTGGTGCAATAAAATTTATTACTTTAATCCTCTTATCAGGTGGTCGATCTCACCCCTACGCGGAAGTATGATGTTATAAACTTGGAAATTTCCAGTAATTATATTTCTACCAATAAGTGAATTGTTTTTGGGAAGATGTATTAAGTATTATAAATTAAATTAACCCAATAATTATTAGTAAGTAGTTTTGGAAAATATTGTTAGGCGCTTCTTTCTTTTGCACAGTACTGTATATATATATATATTTGAAAGTTCAGTGAATAAGTATTATTATTACTTAGAAGAAAACGTAGCAGCAAACGTATTGCAGTTATATGGAAATTACTGCCGTTTTACTATTTGTATGTTTTTTTATTATTAATAATAATTGAACAATTCATACTATGTTATTGCATCGATTAGGTGTGCTATTCTTTCTTTAATCGCTACGTAAATTTCAAACCACTGTGAACACAAATAATTAATTGTGCGACATTTTGCTGTCAACTAGCATTGCTATTAAGCTTTACACTTCATCGATAGTCTCTCATTAGGTATGAATTAATAGACGTAGATCTTGGTAATTTCGTGTTAAGTTACGGTATGATATCGAAAATATGACACTTGAACATACAACAAAAAAACTCCCTCACCGCTGCTGCCAATGTAATTATTAAATGCGTTGTCGTTTAGTGTTTATTAAAATGAAATAAATATGAACCAAAAACTTGACCAATACGAATTCTGTTGAATTAAAAATAGATAAAGTTTCAAAAGCTATGATTTCCTATGCCATTTCTTCCATGATAGGTTTTCTATGACGTTAGGCTGCCTATGCCACATAAAAGCCACTACCCTATAGTCTCATGTTTCGTAACCTGGAGGAATGTAAACAAGTTCGAGCAAGTGTAATGCTTCTCGAAATATTTAACGCCTACTAGACATGCTTTGTAGGTCCTTTGCGTTTAAACTCTAACCCTTGCTTCTGCCTTTAAGTCGTCAATGTATCAATTTTTCGTTGTACACATGAACTTTTTTTATATTCATCTCTCTTTGCTACAATACAGAACAATAATTATCCGATCAGATTTATGAATTGATGTACATAAAATATAGGATCTAAAGTACAGAGTAACATTAACTGATTCAATTCATTCGATAAATCATAACAGAAAATATATGACTGCGAAATCGAATTTGCATTTATTTTGGTGGAACAAAAACAAGATATAAGCTGTCATAAATAGTTAAAATAATCCAGAAGGTAACAAATACATTTCAAAATGAACATAGATGATGAGGTTATTATGGACCCTGTTCAAATTACTCTAAATGACGTTAACTTTAAACTGGTGTAAAAATTTCATTGGAAGAAATAAGAACAACACCTATTGCTGTAGTTCAGTTCGTATAGTTTGAAGATCTCAGCTGTACCTTTTAGTGATTATTTAAGGAAATGAGAATCATTCGAATAAATTTTGAAAGGTCAACAAAAGATTTATGTAAAACTAAATGCATTTGGAATGGATATAAGGGTGAGCAGCATTCGTCTTGTGCTACTCCAACTACCACCGGTCGATGTATCAGGTTGTTACAAATGTAATGTCCGTTTTTTCCTTCAGTCTGAACTGAATCGCACCTATGTGAAGACGTGTATGTTTTTGGTGAAAATTATTATTGTATTTGTAGAAAAGGATATTTATTTTGAAGTGTGTACCTGTTGCATTTTTTGGAAAGATTAGTACACCTGTCCTTGTCTCGCCTATGGAAATGCTGTCGGCAAGAGATATTCGGGCAATTTACCTCTTTCAATTTAAAAAGGGATTAAATGCAGCTGCAGCAACGCGAGAAATTAATCAGACGTTCGGTGAAACCACGTGTAATGAACGCACATTACGGCGATGGTTTAAAAAATTCTGCGAGGGAAATTTTGATTTGGAAAATGAGCCTCGCGGATATACGCGTAGCACCGTTAATGACGACGAGCTGCGTGTAGAAGTTGAAAGTAATCCGTCGACAACAGTGGGTAGCCTTGCAGAAACATTTCAAGTGTCCATTGCCACCATTAGTCGTCACCTTTCTTCGATTGGCAAAGTGAAGAAACTCGATCGATGGGTGCCGCACCAATTAACGGAAGCCAATAAGCTCCGTCGACTAGAGGTGGCTACCTCTTTGGCTAATCGACAGAAAGTTGAACCGTTTCTTCATCGAGTGGTAACGTGTGACGAAAAGTGGATACTTTATGATAATTGGAGATGGTCAGGACAATGGTTAGATCGAGGTGAAGTACTAAGACAGCATGCACGAGCATCACTTCGCCCGCGAAAGATTATGGTGACTGTATGGTGGACCAGTAAGGATATTATTCACTATTCATTTTTGCAACCTGGTGAAACCATCACGGCAGCGTCCTATTGTGCCGAACTGGAAACTATGCAAGGAAAATTGAGCCGCTTGCAGCCCTCACTAGTCATTAGACATGGACCCATACTTCTTCATGATATTGCAAGACCTCATGTTGCACGACAGACAATCCAAAAACTTTCGAAATTTGGTTACGAAATTCTCCCTCACCCACCTTATTCACCTGACCTTTCGCCAACTGATTTTCATTTTTTCCGAAGTTTAGACAATCACTTAAAAAATATGGACTTCCCTGACCGGGAGTCTGTAATAGCAGTGTTTGAGCAATATGTGAGCCGTCAAAACCTAGATTTCTTTTCAAAGGGAATTTTTCAGCTTCCAGGCCGTTGACAACAAACTATTGATGTAAATGGAGACTATTTTGCAGAATAAATATTTATATTTCTTTAAATTTAGACTTTTTTTTATTCCTTACAAAATCGGACATTTCATATGTAACAACCTGATAGATTATATTTGACTACTATTTCTTTTAGTTCATGATAACAATAAAGTAAATAATGTATATGTAACTATGTATTAAAATCATGGATGTACGCGTACAAAAAGGAAATAAAATAATAAAAAACTTGCTATTCCGTCGTTTCGACAGATATTCGTAACATTTCACCACAAAGCCATAGGACAAATTAAAATAAAGGGAACGTAATCCTGTTACGTCTCTTGTATTAAAAGAGAAAATGAAAATATGGTTCAAAAAATTGTATTTTGTTTAGAATATTTCTGCATTAATAAATTTAAAACGTAATAATACTTTATAATCAGATTTAAGGTAGGGAGAAAGTCGTCTCATATTACCTTTCAAGCATATTTTGTTCCTGCGGAAATTCAACGACGTCTCATTGTGCAGCCGATTATAAGCGCTGACGTTGAGTTGCAGTTGTACTTGTACTTCGGCGCTTTTCAGTCCCGTGCAGAGGAGTTTCACTCTGTAAAAGAGAGTCACATGTAGTAACCCCGGAGACAAATTCTTACGAGACCCGCGAACCTAAACGTCTGCACAGATGTCGGAATCACACCAGTTGATGAAATATTCATCTGGGGCGGCAACATAGCTCCCTGATTGTCATAGTTTACAGTCAATACATAGGGCAACTGGAATGTCAATAAAATTAATTTTATTTTTACTTCGTCGTCTTCAATCAATACTTACGATGACATAAGTTATACATACATACATACATACGTGCATACAACATTGTACATGTATGTATCCATATAATATCTCTGTATATACATAATACTAAAAAAATTTTATTTGTCCAAAACTATCAAAATTCTAAGAATATTCTTATTTAAACATTAAAGCCTTGAACATCGCTTTATTACATGCAATCGTATTTTGTTCCCAAAATTCAAAATACACCAGGTTAATTAGTTAAAGAAATAATTAAGCTCACAAATTTATTGTTTTTTAAAATACTTGATTTCCGACCGGTCGCCGAGAGATCCTTGGTTCGCCATATAGCATGCCGATTTGAATGAAAATCAAAAATCGTCGCGATTTTCGCCACTTGGAAAAGCGTTTTTTGCGAATATCGCGAGAACCGAACGAGCTAGCGCATTCCGGTTTCGTTTCTCATAATCGGCGGGTTCGAATACATAAAGCAGACGCATGAAAACGTCGAAAATCGACACTTCGATTTTTCTGAATCAGGAGATGAAAATACGTAAGATAGGACCATCAAAACGGCGAAAATCGCAATTTTTTTTTTCTTCGACTTCATCGAATTTAGTTTTTCGTGAATATCTCGAGAACCGAAAGAGCTAGTGCATTTCCGTTGCGTTTTTCGTAATCAGCGGGTTCGAATACATAAAATAGAGGTATCAAAACGTCGAGAATCCACACTTTGATTTTTCCGTTTTTTAAATTTCATCGCTTGAGGTTCAAAAAAATCGCAAAAATCGTCAAACGGCCATAACTTCCACATTTTTCGTCCATTCGCCACAAAATTTTCACCAATGAATGTACTCTTCACAAGGATTAAAATGAGCACAAGCGCATCGCTGTAGAGCGAACCGTTTGGCCGCAGTGGCAGTTTGAATTTTCGCAAAAATTTTCGGTTTTCTGGTCATAACTCGAGAACGCGACGTCGTAGCGGGTTCCGGTTTGAAGCAGTCGATTCTGGACGTCAATACGCAACCGGAAGTGTCCGCGCGGTCGCTAAGAGACCCTTAGTTCGCGAGATAGCATGCCGATTTGAATGAAAATCAAAAATTTTCGCGATTTTCGCAACTTGGAAAACAGTTTTTTACGAATATCTCGGGAACCGAAAGAGATACGATGCCAAATAGGTACATTTTCTGAATCAGCAGATCAAAATACATAAGATAGGACCATCGAATCGGCGAAAACCGCAACTTTATTTTCTTCGAAAGCCGAAAAAGATACGATGCCAAGTAGGAATACTTTCTGAATCAGGAGATCAAAATACGTAAGATAGGACCATCGAAACGGCGAAAATCGCAATTTTAATTTTTTCGATTTCACCAAATTTAGTTTTTCGTGAATATCTCGAGAACCGAAAGAGCTAGCGCATTCCCGATGCTTTTTTCGTAATCAGCGGTTTCGAATACATAAAATAGAGGTATCAAAACGTCGAAAATCCACACTTTGATTTTTCCGTTTTTTAAATTTCATCGCTTGAGGTTCAAAAAAATCGCAAAAATCGTCAAACGGCCATAACTTCCACATTTTTCGTCCGATCGCCACAAAATTTTCACCAATGAATGTACTCTTCACAAGGATTAAAATGAGCACAAGCGCATCGCTGTAGAGCGAACCGTTTAGCCGCAGTGGCAGTTTGAATTTTCGCAAAAATTTTCGGTTTTCCGGTCATAACTCGAGAACGCGACGTCGTAGCGGGTTCCGGTTTGAAGCAGTCGATTCCGGACGTCAATACGCATCCGACAGTGTCCGCGCCGTCGCCGAGAGGCCCTTGGTTCGCGAGATAGCACGCCGATTTGAACGAAAATCCAAAATTTTCGCGATTTTTGTGAATATTTCGAGATTTTTAAAATCCGTCGGTCGAGGTTAAAAAAAATCACAAAAATTTTCAAACGGCAATAACTTCCACATTTTTCGTCCGATCGCCACAAACTTTTCACCAAATGAAAGTACACTTCGATGGGATTAAAATTAGTATAAATTCATCGCGATAGGACAAATCGTTTGGCCGCAGTATGCAGTCGATTCCGGACGTCAATACATGAGTCACAAATGGTCAAAAATTTTTTTGCTGATCTAATGGCAAAGTTAGTTTCTATCATTTGGTGGATACACCGGTTGCCTTAATTTACTTTGCAAGCACCGCTGCAGCTATTCTGCTCGTCACCATGTTAATGAAATACAACCTCCACCAAAACTACCTAATTACTATCATGGTAATAGGTACACGTAGTTTAGGCAGAGGTCGTATTTCTTTATTTGCAAATGACAAATATATTGCTGTATATGCTGTTATTTGGATGAACTAGCTTTAAAATCATAAGTCATAGTAAGATAGTGCCGTCGTATTAATTCTATTGCTAGCAACCTTTAAGTGCGCAAGTTCCAAAATGGAAGTATTGGAATGTCCAAATATGTATCGAACTTCAACGCAACCACAAGAAACACTTCTTCCAGTTACCCCTGACGACACATATCTTATTTCAAGGTCCGTCGTATTAAAAATTGATATTTTTACATAACTTTATAAAAATTTTGTCTTCTGATATTCAAGATTTTGTGTATTGCAATCTAGAATAAGGATAATGCTCAAAATTCGATTAGACAATTCAGTCCAACAAATATATTTCCGGGAATGTTACTTTACATAAAGAGAATACATATAAGTACATACGTATATACGAATTATATTCCAAAAGATATAAAATTTATTTTCAAGTCCAAACAAAGATAACGTTAAAAGCGTATGCGCAATATAACTTCAGTTTAAAAAAAATCTGAAAACCCTAAAAGCTACCTAATCTAATAAATTAAGCCACCTCTATAAAAGAAGCATATTTTATAAGAACAGGAAATGTTACTTAGGAAACTTTTCTTTTTTTGTAATAAATGCAATATGGATAGAATCGTGAAGCTTTTAACTTTGAAAATAATGTGTATATCTATGCGTTCACATGTGCATATACATATATATATATATAAGTGTATATATAATATATGTAAGTGTGTGCGTGTGTGTGTGTAAACAGTTTTTTTTAAGAATATTCGAATCTGCTGGCATTAAATTTTAATCTTTCGTTAATTATTCTGGCATGAGATCAAGTTCTTTAAATGGGGGCGGTAAGTTTGGGGTGTGAGGAAGAGACGCGATAAGGCGGGGACGAACTGATGACTGCAATTTCCGCATACGCATCGGAGTTCAGAATTTCAGTATTTAAACAGGGTAATTGCTAAGAGCTACTCGGAAAACGAAGTGCTTTTCGTTTTAGAACCCATATAGTTTATGATATTAAAGAAACGCGAGATCACGGATCGTGTTCTTTGCTCTGTTTACAATTTAATCGCTGATATTTTTTTTTCGAACAGTATTATGTGCTTTAGCAAAGTAAAAATTTTATTCTCGATTCCTTAAAAATGAAATTGTTATTTACAAGGGAACTACGAAATGTCGAATTTTGGTTTCGATCAAAGTTCGAATGGATCGCAGGGAGTATTCCACAAACAAATAAAATAAACCTCGGAAAATTGATGATTTTTTCACATATCGGCTCTGCTTTGCTACCGAAAAAGACATTAAAAACAAAAAAGAAAATATTTACTTCTTATGCTCCATAATTGAATGTAAAAGATTGTATCTAAAAAAAGTCTTTTTAATATATTTTTTTTTAATTTTCATTATTAATTAAATCAAGATTTATTAACTACATTTAATTATTGCTTCTGAAAGTTATTTTTATTAATAACTGATAAATGAATTAAGTTTTGAAAAAAATTTGCGATTCCTAATATTGTAACGGGTATTCCAATAAGAAGTATCATTTTGATATGTAAAAAAAACTAGTATTTTTAAGCGAAATCATCGGATGTTTATTTAATTGTAAAGAGGAGGGTATGATATTAATAATGGAAAGCAATATCAGCCAGATGGCCGCCACGGCTACGCTTGCAGGACCATATTCCTTTCACGAAATTTTCCATCACTAATTCGCACATTTGTAGCTGTATGTCCTCGATAACTTCACGAATTCCATCTTTGAGGTCTTGAATCGATTATGGACCATTAGCATAGACCTTATCTTTCGCGTAGCCCCAAAGAAAAAAGAAACTTTTCACGCAAAAGAGCGATGGTGTCGTTACTTGTGTGGCACGTAGCGCCGTCTTGTTGAAAATAAACGTCGTCCACATCAATATCTTCCAATTCTGGCCATACAAAATCATTAATCATCATTCAATAGCGCAATACATTTACCGCAACAATTGCTCCAACCTCATTTTCGAAAAAGTAAGGTCCAATGACCCCACTAGATCAAAAACCGTACCAAACAGTCACGCGTTTGTAGAGAGGCTTTTCAACAAAAATTCTTGGGTTTTTCGAACCCCAAATGCGACAATTCTGCTTGTTAACGTAGCCTCCGAGGTGAAAACGGTCCTCATCACTCAAGATGGTTTTTCGATGAAATTCAGGTTCAGTTTGATGCATTTCAACGACCCAATCAGCAAAGACAAGACGTTGTTGATTGTCGGTATGCGTAATTTCTTGTGTTAACTGAACTTTAAAAGCCTTAAGTCCTTTATGCAAAATACGGTGTAATATTGTTTGTGGAATGCCCAATTCCAAACTTCGACAAGAAATGGACAAACCTGGGTTTTCCTCAACACAATGGGCTACAACAGCAATATTTTCAGTTGTTCTTGAACGACGTGCACGAGTTCGATTCTTCAAATCACTAACTTGTCCCAGCAGCTCAAATTTTTCCACCAGTTTCACAATTGCTGGTCGAGAAGATGCTTCACGATGACCCAAAAATGCTTTAGTTTTGCTAACTGTGACCGCGAACTTTTCACCATTTTGTAGTGAATTTCAATAATTTCGATTCGATATTGAAGCATATATTGTTCCATTTTTATTAATGGCGTAGTATTTTGCTTGTCATCTGTCAAGTAGTTACAGGTTGAGTCATGACAACTGTTAAAATGGCGGGCTATTGAAAATGAAATGTCTTATTGGAACACCTTTTAAAATATCCGCCTATTTATTGAATTTACATACATGCTTTGTCCTGACCAAGAAAACTGCTGAGAGCTATTTTTTTCTTTCCACTAAGGTGCGTCGTCTTCTAATATATGTCGTCGAAAAATTTGATAATTTTCAAGTTTCCGCCAGACCCATTGCACCAAATTTTTCAAATTAAGCAGTTTGATCTCATTCGTAGAAACGATATGTTTTTTAAGAATAGTAGTTTCTTAACTATTATCTGGTTTCTTCATTCCGAAACTTTTTGGGGATTTTGTTCGTTTTGGGAGGATTTTGATTGCATGTAACTACTGTGCATGGAACTACGTATCATGTCGTACCCATTAAAATTATAGAAAAAACATATCTACCGAAAGTATATTCTGACCAAATTCTCATGTAAACAGAAAAAAGGAAGCCGTAACTTAACAAACAACTTAACAGCAATACAAATGAGCTAACGAAGACGATTATATAAATTTTTATTACATAACGTATTTGTAGGAAAGAATGTCGGATAAATAAACCGAATCAAAGTAAGTTGTTGTTCCAACTATTGAATTAAATTAAGTTAAGCATTTCTACTTGCTGAATTTTCTATTATAATTTATACATTGCAGCATATTGAAACAATATTAATTCCTATCTGGCTTACACTTGATCTTCCTTAAACGTGTCAACTTGATTCATTCACCACTTACCATACTGTACGGGAGTAAGTGTTTTAAAAATCGATTTTATGTGAGACAAGGAATGTTAGCTATTCAATTAAAGTTGTTCCTTGACGCTAAAGTGTCAGATTTGTCTTTGTGTTCGCATATGCCTGCAGGAGCCCTCTCCCATCCCCCCCGATGCAACAAGAACTGTCAGCAGCGGTTTCTCCACCGACAAAAACGATTTAGTACTTCAATTTCCTGTTATATTATCATTCGACCTCTCAAAGGAAAATATTTATACTTCAAAGTTACGGACTTACTCTCGCAATACATTTCAAAAATGTATTTTATTTCTTTTATATGTACACAAACGAATACATATGTATGTATAATGTGAAAGGCGTATATATAAATACATACATGTATACCTACATACATGATTTCATATAAACACTAGCCAAACATGAAATTCTAAAATCGGAACAAATGCCAGCGCAATATTGCAATGAGGGTGAGAATTGCAAGGGATTCTATCGAATTACATAAAGTGTAGATATTTTCAAAGAATTACACGCCTGGTTGCCTGCCAATTAAGTAGTAGCATAGGCTACACAATCGTCTGTATATTATTCTGCAAAATATATAATGAAAATTTCAGCTTCAGTTGAGTGCATTCAGTTCCAATTATGCGATATTGGTTACCAATAGTAACCAGTTATTGAAGTACGATTGTATTGCCAAAACAGAACGCGTTTATTCCCTGTTTATAATTGGAAAACTGCAGGAATTTGCTGGCAGTTTGCAAACATCAAACCATCGTATATAACAACTCTGTTCTATGCTACGGGTGTGTATAAATGTTATTAATTAATTTCGATAAATGAAATTGGCTTTAGAAAGGATAAATACCATTACAATATTTGCGGCAAACGGGCAATATGAAATGCGCGGAACAGCAATGGACTTCTATACATTCATTAGGAAATAAAATACATACATACACATGTACATCGAATAACTACAGATTATTCGATCGCAATTTCTAAATATATTTATTATTGCATTACTATATTACATGGAAACGCACTGTAAAAAAAAAGATTTTAAATGTCTTTCTACTATTGACTTCTATTTAAATACTTACATAACATTCTTACTTTGTTTCCCAAAAATTTAGATTATTTAAAAAGAAAATAAAATAAATAATTTAAAACGATCGAAATATTATGGACGTAATAATAATTTAACAATGGGTTTGCATTTAAACTAGCTGCAGTCATATTACAAAAAATGTGACGTATTTATCGGGTAAAGTATTAAATAGAACAAAATGCAGAAAACTATATGCAAAACACGAACTATTTACTAACAATGCTTTACGATTTCATTTTTGGTCTTTTGTGTAAAAAGTCTTTGATGACAAGCGAAGCATTACTTTTCAAATATCTACATATACACAGATGGCTGTGAGCACAAATTATACTTTTAGTGAATTTCCTTTAATATGAAAATTGGCATTCTTATTTTAGTTTTTGTACGTCAATATCTAACACATTTCATTTACCGTACTGCATTATATAAACAATGTTAAATATTGATCATAGAACACTTAAAGGTATTTTATTAAAATCGAAAGCGGAAACGTAAAAAACAGTAGGGAAGTTGCGCAAGAAGCATGGGTTTTTCGTGAATTTTTAAAGAAAACAAAATTGGTGTAGGGCTAGGCGAAATGGTGTTGTCCAATTCTAGTATAAATAGTCTCTATACGAGGGTGGTTCTGAAGTACCCGACCCAACAAAGAAAACACAAAAATTTTGGAAAGAAATATATTTATTTTTCATCATAATCTCCTTTCAGCTCTATACACATTTCCCAGCGATGTTCAATAAGTTCAACCCCTTTTTATAATAAGAACTGTCTTGCTCCTCAAAATAACCATTAACTGCCGACATCACTTCTTCATCGTTGGAAAATCTCTGACTACTGAGCCATTTTTTCAAGTTTGGGAACAGAAAATAATCTGAGGGGGCTATGTCTGGCGAATACGGTGCATGAGGTAGCAATTCAAACTTTAATTCATTAAGTTTGGCCAATGCAATACCGGATTCGTGAGCTGGTGCATTGTCTTGATGAAACGACACTTCCTTCTTAGCTAAATATAGCCGTTGTTGCTTGATGTCTTTGCTCGAACGTTGCAATAAGTTCGCATAATACTCGCCGTTGATAGTTTTTCCTTTTTCAAGAGAGTCAATGAAAATTATTCCACGCGCATCCCAAAAAACCGATGCCATGGCCTTGCCTGCAGATGAAACGGTCTTCGCCTCCTTTGGAGACAGTTCTCCCTTTTGAATCCATTGTTTTGATTGTTCTTTTGCCTCGGGTGTGAAACGGTGGACCCATGTTTCATCCATGGTTATGAAACGGCGCAAAATTCTGCTTTGTTGCTGTGAAACTTCACTAAATACACAATCGAAACATTTTCAAGATACAGTTTTTGCTCGAGTGTGAGCAAACGCGGCACCCATCTTGCACACAGCTTTCTCATGTCCAAATTTTCAGATAGTATGCGATGTATCGCACTTTTTTAAATGCCTACTAAATCTGCTAGCTCGCGCACTTTCAGTCGACGATCATACAGTACCGCTATGTGGATTTTCTTCAGCATTTCTGGAGTCGTCACCTCATTTGGTAGACCACTGCCGTGCTCGTCTTGGCAGCTCGTTTAAACTGAGTTTCACTGTTCTAAACGAAGGAGTAGACTCACCCAGAGTAGAATCTACTTCAGCTTTTATATTGGTTGGGCTGGGGCCTTTCAAATAAAAGTATTGTATCACGTAACGATGACCAATTTTCCCCATTTTTACAAAATCACTAATAACGTTCACTATTGATGGCTGCTAGACAAATACTAAACAATGTGGCGTCTTCGAACTTGAAACATATGCTTTATAGATTGTGTACTTTCTAATACAGTGATATTTTTTAAACAACTACCGCCGTCTCTAGGTCAGGCTGGGTATTCATGGGACCACCCTCATATTGACATGTATATGTGAATATTGTCGGTTATAAATGGTATTACTGTAGCTTATCCCTTAAGCTTTTACTATAAATAACGAAGTAAAAAGTACTCTGCAAAAGTATATCAATTTTGAGATAGAATAAATCTTGCTAAATATTTCAACGGTTATGTGATTTTCTGTGTTACTGACTTTAAAGTTTTGTAAGGTTACTCCGTTTATGAGTCAGAATAAGTTCATAGACTTTGGCTTTTGTGAAATCGTTTAAATATTGCACAAAACCATAATATATTAATTGGTCGCTTCCTATTTAGAAACATACCCAATTGCTCGATAACTTTATAATATATAATATAATATAGTTAGGTTTCGTACAGATGATGCTAATTAATTTCCGTTTATATACATATATACAAGTATATATAATTGGACTAAATGTAATGTAACATGAGATGATTTAACGCCTGTGTAAACTCCAACCGCTAATTAACTTGTCTATTAATTAATTCAACTTATTTCCTAATTAGTGGGAAATATTGATCACTTTTAAATACCACACACACATACGTATAATAGTAATATATACAATAGAATGTGGTAGTTTGGTAAAGTTTAAAGGGAAAATTCTAATTTCCATTCGTGAAATGTATTTTGCCGAAGAGAAATTCGTACCTAAAATAACATTTCAGGGATCCAATATTGAAAATGACGTAAATTGTTAAATAAGCTCGATTCTCAGTGGTCGTCGTTTCCTTAAGGAAGTCGCACTTTTTTTCTTTAAGAAAGTAGCGTTTAAGCATCTCGCTATATGTTGCGATATTTTCTGTGTTTTTTTCTCGTCTCCCATGTCCTTCGCACGTGTTAAATGATTGAATTGAAATTGAATTTCACTTCACTGCTTATTTTTAGTTATATAAAAATGTTGCTATAGTAATGTTATACTATAATAAAAGGTGTTCCAATAAGGCATTTCATTTTCAATAGCCCGCCATTTTAACAGTTATCATGACTCAACCTGTAACTACTTGTCAGATGACAAGTAAAAACTACGCCATTAATAAAAATAGAACGATATACACTTCAGCAAGGCATTTAAATTATTAAAATTCACTGCAAAAATGGTGAAAATTTCGCAGTCACAGTACGCAAATCTAAAGCATTTTTGAGTCGTCGTGAAGCACCTTCTCGGCCAGCAATTGTGAAACTGGTGGAAAAATTTGAGCTGTTGAAACAAGTTAGTGATGTGAACATGATGAAGAACAACTGAGAATATTACTGTTGTAGCCAATAATGTTGAGGAAAACCCAGATTTGTCCATTTCTTGTCGATTTTTGGAATTGGGCATTCCACAAACGACATTACACCGTATTTTGCATAAAGGGCTTAAGGCTTTTAAAATTTAGTTAACACAAGAAATTACGCCTACCGACAATCAACAACGTCGTGTCTTTGCTGATTGGGTCCTTGAAATGCATCAAACTGATCCTGAATTTCATCGAAAAATCATCTTGAGTGATGAGGACCATTTTCACCTCGGAGGCTACGTTAACAAGCAGAATTGTCGCATTTGGGGCTCGGAAAACTCAAGAATTATAATTGAAAAGCCTCTCCACAAACGCGTGACTGTTTTGGGTCTGGCGGGGTCACTTGACCTTACTTTTTCGAAAATGAGGTTGGAGCAACTGTTACGATGGATTGTGCTATCGAACGATGATTAATGATTTCGTATGGCCAGAATTGGAAGATTTGATGTGGACGTTTATTTTCAACAAGTCGGCGCTACGTGCCACACAAGTATCGATACCATCGCTCTTTTGCGTGAAAAATTTCCTGACCGTGTAATTTCTCGAAGATTCGATCACAATTGGCCACCGAGATCTTGTGATTTAACACCTTTAGTCTTTTTTTTTTGAGGGCTACGCGAAAGATAAGTTCTATGCCAATGGCCCACAATCGATTCAAGACCTCAAATATGGAATTCGTGAAGTTATTGAGGGCATACAGCTGCAAATGTGCGAATTGGTGATGGAAAATTTCATAAAAAGAACATTACCCTGCAAGCGTAGCCGTGGCGACCATTTGGCTGATATTGTTTTCCATTATTAATGGCATACCGTCCTCTTTACAATTAAATAAACATTCGATGATTTCGCTTAAAAATACTCATTTTTTTTTACATATCAAAATGAAACCTCTGATTGGAAGACCCTTTACATAAAAAGAAGAAAACATCAACAATACACACCTAAAAATTATTAGAAAAAGGGTCATTTTTGCTAGAAATTTGTGATTTTACCTTACAATACCTCTCATAGTCAAATAGGGAGAGAGAACATATATCCTTCTAAATATTTAAAACTATCAATACGAGTTGAGTTGATTTTTTTAATATTTTCGCTTTTCGTAAATATATAATCGCTTCATTTCATCAATCTTTCTTTGAAATAATTGCTGGCCTTTCCATAATTCTTCTTTAATATGTTTATATCTGCTTCCTCATCGCAGCAATTATAATTTTATCTCTTGTTCTAACATCGAGAGTTATTTTTAAACATTGCTGCTAAACAATACTTGCATTCTTTCTATCTTTCCGTTATCGCCCATATTTCAATGACCATTATCGTTCTTTTAAATACTTCTATTTGAATTAATGACAAATAACTACTTCCGAACAAAGCAATGGGCACAGCGATCGTTTCGCTCAATTCCAGAGCGAGTAGCCTGGCTTTGTCGACAGATTTACATACTTGATAGGTAGCATTATTCAAACGATAATACGAAATAATGAGAAAGAGCTATACTTATATCACTTTGATTAGATTCGAACAGAACATTTGTTGTCCATGCGAACAGCTACGTGTTATTACTTATTAATTATGCTGGCAAGGTCAACAGATGTTCGGTTAAAATCTAGTCAATGTGATATAAGTGCTTCCATTACTATCCGAGAGATGGACGTATAGTTCTTTCCCATTATTTTGGATTATCATTTCAATATTTCTGTTTTGCCTATACATTTTGAATATTGATTAATACCACAATTTATTTATCGCAATTTTATTATTCATCTACACATCCAAGCCTTTCTTTTCGTTTATCATATGTTCCAAATACTCCTATGTATCCTCCTATAGATTTTTCATACTCTTACTAATTTTTAATTTTTCGATTCTACTGACATATGTATATTTGTAAGTTACATAATAATGTTTTTATATAGCAACCAAGTTACACACATAAGCGAAATGATTTATTGTTCTTCATTATATCCACAGCAATTTTGTATAAGTTTCTATTCTATCTTTCATATCCCTTATAATTCAACTGAATAAAACATATATGAACTGCGTCACCCTGCTTTACTCCAGTATTTTTAACAAATTCGATATTCTTTTTAAGTTTTCAAAAAATATTTGCTTAGTTGGCGTCTATAATCTTTACCAAATTTTAATTTAATTTTTGCGTTTTTCAGTTTTATGTGTTTTAAAAATGGAAAATATATTGAGGTATAGAAAACGTATTATACGTTTGTCCAACATACATATATATGGGATATCGTCAAACAATAATACAACTTAAGGGCGCTTTTGGGAAATTTATTGCCGCAAATGGAATTTACTACCCCTAAAGAATTTCATTTCGGCAGTAAAAGAAGAATCCAATAAAGTGGTTTAATTTTTTATGTAAAATAAATTTCCTTTGTTTATTATTGATCTAATTTCATACCATCAAAGCGTCAAAAGCAGGCATTCATAGAATAAATAAATACATTTCCACGTCATTATTATATTCTGTAGTGGTAAGGCGAGATAGAACAAACACGACCTGAAAATTATATCTACAGTTAAGCTTTAGTCGAGTCCTTTTTCAATAAAAACAGATAAAGTATTCCTTTTGTACGTAATAATTTAGATTATTCTTAAAGGATGACTGCATTTTATACATAATTATTTGAATTGAAATTAAAAATGTATTTTATAATTACTCGGACAGATCGTTCTAGTGAAGTAGATTTTTCTTAAGAAATTAATTTAAAATATAAGCCAAGCCTTCGTTGTATGTATGTATAATCCTAAAAAGAAAAACGAAACGTAAAAATAAAAATCGTTCTATTTTAGAATAAATACCTTTGGAAACTTTTTAACCACAACACTAGGCCAGTGTAAATGTTAATTATTACATGTAAAATACTATAATACATTATTATTTATATTTGAACTTCTAATGTTATGTCAAAATATCATGATATTTGCATCATTAGAAGCAAATAAATTGCGCATAAAGTAACAGTGTGTTGGCATTGTCCGAAAAATAAATTTGGAACAAAGAGCAAATATCAAGTTCTGTCTCAAACTCGGTAAATCGTTTACTGAAACGTTTGATTTGATGAAACAAGTGAAAGATGATGCGTGTTTATCATGTGCGAGTGTGTATGAGTGGTATAAATGTTTTAAAGACGGTCGTATGGACATAAATGACGACGAACATCCTGGTGCAAAAAAATCTGTGGTTACGGAAAATAACATCGAACTTGTGCGTAAATTTATCAAAAATGAGACGAAATCGTCATTGCGATACGTGGGAATGGAATTATATATTTCCAAAAATTTAATTCATCGCATTTTGACACAGCATTTGGGACTGAGAAAATTCGTGTAAGATTTGTACCACACCAGCTAACTGGTGATCAAAAAATACTCCGAATTCAACATTGTACAGACTTGATTAAAGACTCAAAAAAGGACGACAACTTCAGATGTTCTATTGTAACTGGCGATGAGACGTGATGTTTTTAATATGATCCAGACACCAAGCGTCAAAGCCCTGAATGGAAGCATTCAAACGAACAAAGACTGAAAGAAAGCCGTTTGGAGAAGTTAAAAGTGAAAAACATGTTGTTTTGTTTTTAAGATTCGAAAGGCATAGTGCACAAAGACTTTGTACCAACTAGTCAAACAGTCAATGATACATATTATCTTGGTGTTATGAGGCGTCTTTTGGGGCGTATTCGTCGTGTGCGCCCTCAATATCGTGAAAATGGTAGCTGGCGTTTGTTACATGATAATACACCATCATCTCGTCACTCGATGCTTATCACCGATTTTCTAACTACAAATGGCATTTTAACCATCAACCATTCACCGTGTTCACTGAATTTTGCCCGTTGTGATTTCTATCTATTCTCTAAACTACATTTGTCGATGACAGGACAGCATTATGTCGACGTCGAAGCCATTAAAAAGGCGTCGACAGCGATTTTGAGGGATATGTCTAAAGATGAACTTAAAAATTTATTTGACATGTTAACTGACCGTGCAAAACGTCGTATGGAAGCCGAAAGCGACGACTTTGAATAAAATAAATGAATTTTACCAAAATAGAAAGCGTTTATTTTTATTTTAAAAATTTTTCACTCTATTTCGAAGAAGCAGTTAAATATCTGTGGAAAATTTATCTTTAGAATTGCATCAGCATGCGTCGAACTTGTATGTGAATGTTTCCCCATGTCACAATGATTTTAAAGCACCACTCGTATAAGACCATTCGTTATTGGGTTTAATTCACTCGTGGACTTTTTAAAGTGTTGACAAACATTAACGTAATTTAAAGCAAACGAACGTTTTCAATTTTTTTTTCAAAATTTTAAATTCAAAAAATAAGTTGCAAGTCGATGCACTCTGGAATTTGAAAAATTAATTAATTCAAATAATATATTTTTTTTAAAACGACCTAAAATAAAATACAAATAGATACGTTTTAAATTGAACTGCCACTGTATTTACTAGGAAATTAAAATACTTACGGGATGTTTTGTGAGACTCTGCCAGGAAAATTGTAAATCAGAAATATTCGCTGGGATCATGACAATGAAGTTGAGGGCGTAAGTGTTAACCACTCCCTCCCTGACGTAAAATAATTCGGCGTTTATACCTGAAACAAAAGCAATCAATTAAACCATCGATTGTTTTGCCAAAACCAGACAAACTTCCCTCCAAATAAATTGAATACGTTATAACGGAATTTCCGGATTTAGACACGAGAGATCTGACAAAAAGAAATCAAGAAAAACTATTGACTAACAATAAAAAAGCAAAATGAAATAAAGTACTCTTTTGGGTGGTCGGTCTCATTGCCGCTTTTATAGGCAAAACTGTTTGTTTTTCATTTTCGAACGCACTTTCTGTAGCCCTGCGGAAAATAAAGTAAACACAAAAAAGCGTACAAATATCAAATATATTGCACAAGTGAAACGAACTTGTCGAGGTATCGATTATAAAGTTTTCTAAATTGCATTAAAATTAATTTCGAATATTAAAGGAAAACTTTAAATGTATGGTATTCAAAAATTCGATTCCAATTGATCAATAGGAAACAAATATTTTAGTTCTCCACATACCTACTTATTAAACTAATCTAAACTAGTCATTGAAAATATGTTTCTGTTTCTTTTTTTAATTGCTTTGATATTGTAAATGGAAATATAATTATTCAATGCTGTACGAACATTTACCTCAACACTCTAAAAATGAGCGAAAGAAGCAATAAGTAGACTATAAATGGAAATAAAATTGTATTTTGTTCTTTAACGTAATTTTCAACCACATTTGGACAAACGTCACTAACAATCAAAAGTTTTCTTTTGGCCACCATTTTCTAAGAGATATCAAGAAGGTAAACAAACTGAAAGCTTTAGAAAAATGATCTAAATTTTCCACTTCAATTTTTGAGCATCTCTTTGATCGTAAGGAGTCTTCGTTAAATAACAATGCAACACATTTTGAGTATATCACAATATGAATTAGATATCCACAATTTTCAAATACTTTTCCATTCCAAAGTCATTTTTTCTGCTGATATAATTTTCATTGCAATCATAAACAGCTTGTCTCAGACTCACGAAATGCTCTAGACCTGTTATCTGTAATAATCTAAGTTAATTGTATTTTCTACGTTCTGGTGAAAAACAATGTGAAAGTGAGCCTCGAAGGAAGCCCAGAACCTTGGTCAATGACCTTGAAAGAAAATCCAAGTTTAACTTTGAATGAACTTGCAGATAAATTAAATACTAACGATATTATAGCACTTTGTCTATAATATCTTCCTGGATAGGCAAAGTAAAAAAGCTAAATAAGAATATACCCTGAAATTTCTCAGAACGAGTTGATTCATGTTCTTCGATATGGACATTATGCGACAACTGCAAAACATCTCTGTAGTTCGATATTTCCGCTTCACAGTTTAGTATAGTAGATACAGTATAATTAATTATTTCTTCCTAACCAGCTGTGAAAATATAGCAATTAATATGTACTGTTAATATATTCAATTATGCACAGTAAATTAAAAATAAAAGGTCCCATTTTGCAAACAAGCAATGACCCATTATACTACATGATAAGACAAAGCCCAAAGTATCGTAAACAACAGTTTCTTAACTGTCAACAATACAGTAACTTGAAAATGGAATATTTTCGTGCAATTGTTTTTCATAACTTTCGGCATGGATTATCGCAATAAGAATGCATCGACGAACTGAATTCTTTATATGGTGATGAAGCACCATCAAAAACTGCAGTATATCGTTGGTATAATGAATTCAAACTTGGACGGCGTTCTTTGGACGATCAATTTCGTGAAAGTCATCCCACAAATGTAGTTGTGTCGGATAACATTAATGCAGTGTCTGAATTCATAATGCAAGACCATCATGTAACACACCGTGAGATCGAGGCATCTTTAGGTATTAGTAACACCAGCGTGCATGAACATTTATCTGTTAAGAAGCTTGGTTACCACATAATTTGAGAAAGAACATTTACAAAGTCGTCACCGGTGATGAATCTTGGATCTATACGTATGAGCCCGATAATAAACAGCAGTCGACTGTGTGGGTATTCCCAGATGAGCCAAAACCAACAGAAGTTGTTCGCGCTTGAAGCACATCAAAACAAATGGTCGCCTGTTTTTTTTTTGGAAAAACCGGCCACGTTTCAACCGTGCCTTTAGAGAGTTGTAGAACGGTCAATTCCGAATGGTACACGACTATTTGTTTGCCAAAAGTTTTTGAAAAAATAAGGAAAACAATCCGAAAACAACAGATTATTCTCCACCATGACAATGCGAACTCTCACAGGTTGGTTCAAACAATTGAATATTTGACCGGGCAAAACATTGAATTGATGAACCATCCGCCGTACAGCCCTGATCTAGTACCCTGTGATTTCTTTTTGTTCCCACGCGTGAAGAATAAACTTCGTGGTCAACGGTTTTATACACCGAAAGAGGCAGTTGAGGCATTCAAAACTCATATTTTGGAGATACCGCCTTCACAGTGGCAGCAGTGCTTTTCGAATTGGTTTAAACGAATGCAAAAGTGCATTGATTTTCACGGAAAATATTTTGAAAAGCAATAAAACTATTTTCGACAATAAATTTTTTTTTGTTTGCTATTCCCGAAATATAAACGGCTACACTCGTAATATAAACATATTTACTCTAGAGTAGTTATTTTAGTGAAGAAAAATTAAAGACACGGCGAAACCTTCATCGGTCTCAAAGGTTCTGACGAAAATTGCTTCAAGCAGAATGAGATAATTTTTAATAATAAATATTTGTTTTTTAGGAATTTAAAAGATTTAAATTTTATTAATAAAATTTGACATTTTATACGAATAAACCTAATAAACTAATTTAAGTTAAATAAACTTTCTGGCGATTGTGTAGTCTTAACTATAAACTTAATAAACAATGAAAATTTTATTCCTTTTATAAAAGCAAACAATCCTTATAATACTTTATACTATTGAAGAAATTAAAACTTTTAAAGAAATATAATTGTAAGAGTTTAATTATTAATACATAATAAACAAAACGTTAAAAGTATAGGTATTCAATTAGGATAATTCTTATTAATTTATTATTAATTGTTACAATTTTCGAATGAAACGAAGTTCAAATTACTATTGATTTTACTAGAGCCTATATAGTAGTTTGAATTTGACATTTTTATTTTGCGTTAAACTGCGACGTTGTTCCGCTTCGACACAAATTATTTTTCCCTTTTTTTTGAACAAAAGACTTTAATATGGAGCGACGCGTTGGGACACTAACCGCGCACAATTCGCTTCTTTTTAATTTCATTTTAGAATGAGCACCAAAGAGTAGGAAGAGAGAAAGGGAGAGCCTAAAGGTTTTCCAATTTTCACAGCTTCAAAAGCCTTGCCGTCCGAAAGGGATGTATTTTTCTGAAGCCCCTTCAATAAAATTAATTATCCCGAACGGGGCAACCAAATTCGGAATATAACTTTCTTTCTTTTGATATCCATTTGTCCCTTGGAAATGTTAAACAATTAAAACAAAATCGTTCTTTATCCGTTTTGTATAGGAGTCAATCAAATTCAACAACCCTAAAAATATAATAACAAGATTAAAGGAAGGGGTTGTGAATTTAGGAAGGAAACGATAACTTGTTAGAATAGGGCGAATTACTGACAGATTAATTTTAATTTAAGTATTTACGGCAAAGAGTATTTAAAAAGAAATTTAAATAATTTTCATTATATTAAACCTGCTAATCTAGTGATATATATATACACTACCGGCCATAAACGAGCGATACAAAGTAATATAATTAGTTCTATGAAGAAAAATTGGCACTTTTTATTTTAAGTGACTTGCGTCAAAATATCCATCTTTACACTTAATAACTTCTTTACAAATTTTGAGAAGCCTCAACACAAGTTTTTCAAGAGTTTCAACTGGAATATTTGTCCAAGCACTTGTAAGGTGTCGCTACAGCTGTTGCTGCGATTTTGGACAGTGTTCTCTCACTTTTCTATCTAGCTCTTCCCACAGCAACTTAATAGGATTTATATCGGATGATTGTGCGGGCCAAACTATATTTGCAAGAAATCCTTCTTCTTCTTTTTGTTTCACATAGTCCTTACAAAGTTTAGTACTATGTTTGGGGTCATTATCTTATTGGAAATACAAACCTTCTATCAATTTAATTCCGGACGGAATTGCGTGTTCCTTTAAATTTTTCAAATATCCTTCTTTAAAAGAAAATGATCCCTAAACGAGAACTGAACCTCCACCGTGTTTAACTGTTGGCACAACACATTCTGATATCGTCCTTTCACAAACTCGTCTGAGCAAAAACGCGCCAATTACTTCCAAACGCTTGGAACTTGGATTCGTCAGTCCACAGAACCCGCTTCCACATTTCCACATCCCAATGTTGGTGGTCCTTGGCCCATTGTAATCGTTTTTTGCGATTTTGTGATCATAGCAATGGTTTACGAACAGCAAATCGCTCTTTTAGTCCCGCCTCTGATAAACGTCTTTTTACGGTAATCAGCGACGAGTCAAGGTAAATATATTGTAAAAAATGAAAAACTTCACGATGCAATCATCAGATCGGGGGCAACACTAACATGTTGCCAGTTCCCGAAATATAAACGGCTACCCTCGTAACATGTCGAACATTTATCTCGCCAAGATGTCAACACCACTTTGTAATAGTATATTTAATATTTAATTTTACTATATTAAAGTAGGTATTTAAATGCTGAACGTTTTGCTCATTTCTCTCCTCCGTGTATTGGCTTCAATTTCTATATACGGTGACCATTAAATAATACGATTTTATCTCTTTTAGAATATTCCTGTACTTCTGTTTATAGCTATGGTTATTTAAATAATTCAAATTCAAATAAACTCAATTTAAATAGCTCAGTAGAACAAGTTTTATTAACCCTGTATGGGAACGCCGCAAACATGGGATAATATCTGTGCATACCTAACTCCTCTCTTATAGTAATCTAGTTGCGTATACGTTTAAACGTTAATGTAGTGTACTTAACCAAAGTTATTTTGTATTGAAAGCAACTAATCGAACACTTAGGAAAAGTAATTTCTTAGTTCAAGCAACTATTGAATGTCGTTTTTCATAGGTTGAATTAACTAATACGCATAAAGCTATGCATAGAGAAAACACTTAAAAAATATCAAATTATTTTGCTTCAATGAAAAAATTACAAATATTCGCTAGACCAAAATGTGAGAATTTCAATATGCGAAACAAATGCTTTTCTTTTAACAATGGTAAAGATTCAATTTTTTTTCCTATTTATGTTCGCATACGTTCATGGGCAAAAAAGGCATAAATATGTAGAAATAAATAGCAAAGTACTGCGTTTGCTTAAAATGCTTTTATATTTGATTGATTTCAATTTATAGAATTCCGAAAACAAACAACTGGGCACTTATGTTGTTATACAAGTACTTTTAGTAAAACACTATAACAAGGAAGGCCATCTCTCGAATAGAAATAAAAGCACTTACATCGATCGATAGTAACACTCACAGGACACTAGAGGCATGTAACTAGTCGACAATTCCAACTTTGTTGACAAAACCAGATTATCTGTCTGGCTTTTTTTTAAGTAGTTTTGATTAACTACGCTTTATTTGGCAATGAAGCCGTGTTCAGATTCAACGTCGCTATGTATTACAGTAATCAAGTCGTGTGGAATTAAATAACAACTGACAAAAAACATTAGAGTTTGCAAAAATCTACATTAATTATTATGAACAGTCGAAAGCAAGTAGTTATAACACCTGTAAATCTGATGAAAGAAAATATGTACAACGTTCTATCCATAAAAGCTTTAACCTAAGCTATATCAGGAAAGCAAAGAGACATGGAAGGGGAAACATTATGATTTGATATTGTTTGTCATAGCATGGTGTAGAATTATTCCGAATAGGTGATAAATTGTATTACTTCTTTTGTCACAATATTTTAGAAAATATAAAAGGAAAGTTGTGCATGTCAACTATAGTACTAACCCCACGATGAGGATTGTAAAATAATGATTGGAGGAAGATAGCATTTGTAATTTTGACGGCAATTGACGAAATAAAAAAATAAAAGCCAAATTCCAAAAACTTTGGAGACATCACTCGTATTGTATTTTGATCTCGAATGATAAATGCTATTGTTTTAACTGTGCTATTTATCTAGCAACCATTGTATATACATAAGATGTCAACTTTGATATTGAAAGATGTGGTATTGGTACGTATGGTACCTGTCCTCGAGTTGAGATAACTGAAATGTTGGATTCTCAGATTGTACGGTTATTGTAGCAAAGATTGTAGAATTTTTTTAATTTCAGGTCTTAAAATCAAATCAGATTACTTTCTAGAACTCAATCAGTAATCTATTATCCCAATTTACACACCCATAGTTATCATACTGCTATTTATGTTACAAATTTGTAGCATTTAAACGTTAGGATATATTTCGAGGGCATTTATACAAGGCTTTCCAATAAGAGTGATATGATTTCCTTAAAAGAAAAAAAAACACACATATTGTTAAGAAAATTCAAAAGTTTTTTATTTAATGTGAAGTACAATCGATACAATTAAGTTCTAAATAAAACGTCATTCAAATGGCCTCCACGGCTTCTTCTGTAGGAACGAATTCGATGAACCCAATTTTCGAGCACTTTTTCCACTAAATCTAGTCGTATGTCATGAATGGCACGTTCAATATTGACTTGTAAAGCTTGAAGAGAGTCTGGTTTATTTCGATAGACCAATGACTTCAAATAACTCCACAAGAACTAGTCTAATGGTGTTAAATCACAACTTCTTGGAGGCCATTCAATATCACAATTTCTTGAAATAATCGAATCTCCAAACTTTTCTCGCAATAATTCTATTGTTGCATTTGCTGTGTGGCACGTAGCCCCGTCTCGTTGGAACCAAATGTTGTCAGTTCTTCCAATGTCGGCCATAAAAAGTTGGTTATTATCAATCTATACGGCTCTCCATTGACAGTAACGGTATTACCAGCTTCATTTTGAAAGAAGTACGGACCGATGATTTCACCATACCAAAAACCACACCAAACTGTCAATTTAGGTGAATGTAATGGTTTTTCATAAATAATTTGTGGATTATCTTCGCACCAGCATAGACAGTTTTGTTTATTTACCACACCATCCAAATGAAAGTGAGCCTCATCAGAGAAGATGATTTTCTTAAAAAAATCGTTATCGTTTTCAAGTTGTCCCAAGGCAAAATCAGCAAATTCACGACGTTTACGGTGGTCCAATGGCTTCAGTTCTTGAGTGAGAACAATTTTATAGGGATACAAACCCAAATCATTTCTCAAAATCCGCCAGGTTGTGGTTTGAGACAGTCGCAATTGTTGAGAACGTCTTGGAATCGACAAATTACGGTCTTCAGTAACACTTGCCTGAACGGCAGCAATATTTGCATTACTTCGAGCGGTTCTTTGTCTTATTGGCACTTGAAAATTATGAAAAGTTGCAATTGGAGAATGATTATTTTGATAATAAAACTGAATAATTTGTAAACGTTGTTCTTGCGTATATCTCTCCATGATGAAATTGTAAACACTACTGAATACAATGAAAAACAAATGACAGATCATGACATATTGCAAATGGCCGAAATGTCACTTCAAAATCATATCATCCCTATTGGTAAACCTTATATAACCTTTATTTTAGAACTTACACAATTCAAATTACAGGTTGGTAGAAAAGTTTTGAAAGCGACACCTATTAAGCAGTAGAGGAATCAAAATTCTTACGCCATTTTAATATTTCATGTGTAATATGAACACACTAAAAATTTTATCTCGATCTGTCAATTCATTCATTGTTAGCAATCCATTTGAATTAGACGTGTCGGTGTATTTTTTAACAATGGAAAAAATTGAATATCGCCCTGTGATAAAATTCTTTGTTTTGGAAGGTTTATCAGCAACAGAGATTCATACAAAAATGGTGAACGTATTAAAGGAATGTGCTCCTTCATTTCCAACAGTACATCGATGGGTTTTAAACGTGGTCGTACAAGCGTTGAAGATGAACCACGTAGTGGACGACCAAAAACTGCAACAACAGCAGAAATCATTGAGCAAGTACATAATATGGTTAGTGAAAATCCGAATTTGACTAAGCATGAAATTGCTAATACCATAGGCATCTCAGACGAACGAGTAGTCAATATTTTACATGAAGAATTACATATGAAAAAGCTGTTTGGAAAGTTAGTGCCGCATTCGTTAACAATTCAACAAAAACTGGATTGAGAAAAAAAATTTCTCAGCGTACCTTGGTGCGTTTCAAGTGGAATAAAACCGATTTCTTGCGTCGTTTTATAACTATGGATGAGACTTGGATCTACCACCATGATCCTAAATTGAAACAAGAACGATTACAGTGGACTACGGTTGGTTGTTCAACTCCAAAAGAGGTGAAGTCAGGACGATCGGCAAAAAAGTTATGGCATCAGTGTTTTGGGATGCAAAAGGAATTTTATTGATTGATTGTCTTGAAAAAGGTAAAACAATTAACTCAGAGTATTATTGTAACCTTTTAGATCAACTGGTTGCAAAAATTCGTGAAAAAAGACCTGATTTAGCGACAAAAAAATTATTTTTCATCAAGATAATGCGCGTTCACACAAAAGTGTTTTGACAATGGCTAAATTGAATGAATTAAAGTACGAATTGCTTGAACAACCACCGTATTCACCAGATTTGGCTCCGAGTGATTACTACCTCTTCAGAAACTTGAAACAATTCGTTCGTGGAAAGCGTTTTTCATCGAATGAAGAAGCTATTTCAGCCGTGGAACAGTATTTTGCAGAGCTTCCAGAAAATCATTACAGAGATGATATAAAATTATTGGAGGATCATTGGAATAAATGTATTGAAGTTGAGGGAGATTACATTGAATAAAAAAACTAATTTCATTTAAAAATTCACATTGTTTCATTTTTGCTTTCAAAACTTTTCCACCAACCTGTACATATATGAAAGAAGACAGCAACAAAATTAAAATAGAAAAATAAAACCTTATTAAACTATTTCATAATTTAATGAGGTTTCCAATATGTTTCAGTTTAATACAAAAATAAATGCAGTTTTATTGTATTTTCTCTGTTATGTGATCAAGAATAACGTTCGACCTAATAGTAGTAATCGCAAAATTTTTTCAGTAGATGTAGGAAAACCTAACGAATTAATTGGTTTTGTGAGATTGTTTCGGAAGCTTCGTTAAAATGGAAAAAAATTCTTGTTTTTCTTAGTCGATTCTCTATTATTTTCTTTTTCATCGAAGCAAGAAAAAATTAATCAAATAATACGCGAATTAAGAAAACGTCGTAATTCTCCCTACACAGAAGTATTTGCGCAATTGAAAAGGAATGGTAGAAGACTAAATGACCGAATAACAATGCCATCATATTTAAGGAAGTGGAACATTTGCATTAAGAAAACAAGGGATCAAAATAATCTTCCACAAGACAGCTCTATTATAAGAGATTGGTTCCAATTAAAATGGGATTATTTCGACGAGTTGCTAAATAATATTAAACAAATCCCTACTTTTAATCTTTTTAGAAATAAATTAAATTTAAGTAATTGTATTACTAACAAAACAAATTTTCTCTTAAGTAAATCTTGTAGTACAATTAGAAAAGTTGCAAGAGTGAAATAAAATTTATTTTTTAATAACATGGCGTAGCGAAGCGTTTTTCGATTATTCTACAAATCGATACAACATATTTTCGAAAATAAATGGCTCGTAATAATTTACTACACATTTTTCATATTCTTTCGTGTAAAGATGTCAGCACCATAGAAGAAAGCCTCAAATGTATCATTCAGAATATTCGTTTAACAATTCAAATTACACAGTCTGTCGCAGAGAGAATCGAACTTTTTTAAAATAGTAATTCTTAGTGGCGTCATCTATTTAAAAAAATTTGCGTCGGTATGGTAGATCTTCACCAATGTTATGTGAAAATATCATGACATTTGCATCATTAGAAGCAGAGAAATTGCGCATAAAATAAAAGTGTGTATTTGATATTGGGCGTAAAGTGAATTTTGAACAAAGAGCAAATATCGAGTTCTGTTTTAAACTCGGTAAATCGTTAATTGAATCGTTTAATTTTATGTAACAAGTGTATGGTGACGGGTGTTTATCACGTACGGGTGTGCATGAGTGGTATAAATGGTTTAAAGGCGGTCGTACGGACATAAATGACGACGAACATCCTGGTGCAAAGAAATCTGTGGTTACGGAAAGTAACATCGAACTTGTGCATGAATTTATCAGAAACGAGCCGAAATCCTCATTGCGATACGTGGGATGGAATTAAATATTTCCAAAGATTCGATTCATCGCATTTTGACACAGCATTTGGAACTGGGAAAGATTTGTGTAAGTTTTGTACCACACAAGCAAGTGAGTTCAACATTGTACAAACTTGATTAAAGACTCAAAAAAGGACTAAAACTTCAGGTACTATATTTTATCTCTCTATTAAGAAATATGTGTCGGTAAGGTAAAACTTGCACCAATGTTATGTCAAAATATCATGATATTTGCGTTATTAGAAGCAGAGAAATTGCGCATAAAGTAACAGTGAGTATTTGGCATTGGTCGAAAAATGAATTTTGAACAAAGAGCGAATTTTAAATTCTGTTTTAAACTCAGTAAATTGTTTACTGAAACGTTTAATTTGGTGAAACAAGTGTTTGGTGATGCGTGTTAATTACGTACAAGTGCGTATGAGTGGTATAAACGATTTAAAGACGGTCGTACAGACGTAAATAATGGTACAAATGGTAGCCTGGTGCAAAAAATCGATGGTTACTGAAAGTAATTTATAGAAAGGATTTATCAGAAATGAGTCGAAATCCTCATTGCGATAATGGGAATGAAATTCAATATTTCCAAAGATTCAATTCATCGCATTTTGATACAGCATTTGGGACTGAGAAAGATTTGTGCAAGGTTTGTACCACACAAGTTAACTGAATTCAACATTTTACAGACCTATTAAAGACTAAGAAAAGGGCGAAAACTTCAGGTATTCTATTGCAACTGGCGATAAGACGTCATGTTTTCAATATGATCCAGAGACCAAGCGTCAAAGCTCTGAATGGAAGCATCCAAGCGAAGAAAGACCGAATAAAAGCCATTTGGAAAAGTCAAAAGTGAAGACAATGTTGATTCGTTTTTATGATTTGAAAGGTGTAGTGCTCAAAAGTTTGTACCAACTGGTCAACCAGTCAATTCTGTATATTATCTTGGTGTTATGAATGACATGTCGTTTGGCACGTATTCGTTGTGTACGCCCTCAATGTGGTAAAAATGGTAGCTGGCGTTTGTTACATAATAATGCGCCATCTCACCGCTCGACACTTATCACTTTTCTAACTACAAATGGCATTTTAACCATCAACCATTCACCGTATTCACCAGATTTGTCCCCATGTGATTTCTATCTGTTCTTAAAACTATATTTACCGATGGAAAGACAGCGTTATACCGACGTCAAAGCCATTAAAAAGGCGTCAGCAGCGATCTTGAAGGACATCTCTAAAGATGAACTTAAAAATCCATTCGACGTGTTAATTGACCGTGCAAAACGTTGTATTGAAACCGAAGGCGACTATTTTGAATAAAATAAATGAATTTTTTCGAAATAGTACCTTTCGTTTTTATTTTTAACTGTGTATATCATCGTACTTTTTGTTAAAAAGAAAATTTAAGCCAATTTTTTCTTACCTTCATTCTTAAGTAAAAGGAGTAATGAGTTGTCATAGTTCGAAATTTCATTACCATAGTCAAAATGGCTAATTTTTTTAAGCCCCGATGTAGAGAATAATCGACAAAACAGGGAACGTTCAATATAATTTGGGAAATTGTGCTTCTTAGCCGAGATGCATTTCTTGACACTGACACACCAATCCTTATTTAAAACACAAATCTTCGTTTAATATTCAACGGATTTAACCTTAAACTTAACTATCGCGATAACTGGAATACTTTTCTAAATTTCTAGATATTTGATTCGCAGTTATCTGGCAAAACTAATTAACTCCGTCCTAATTTTTGTTTTCATAATTAAAATTCGTCATGAAAGAAAGATAAATTATCCAGGGAATTTAATTAAGAGCATTTATCTTTAAATGTGTGTATCTATAAACGAAGATTTTATATAGAAATAGGAAAATGCCCTTGCGGTTTATAATTTACATAAATTCAGAAAGTTTTGTACACCAAACTCTTAATCGCGGTACTAATTTTCAATCTCACTTGTAATGTTAAAATTAAATTAATTTAAACAATGACAACAATAATCTAATTGATATATTCCACCCCATTATTAATTTTTAACTCTTACCACATATTTCTGCAATTTGTTAAAAAGACATAAATAGATTTTCCGGATATTGGAAATTGAAAGTTTTATGTTCCTGTGTGTAAAATGCGGACATACACATGTAGATAAATACATAAACATGCATAAATGCATGTGTAGATAATGTATTCTTTAAATGAATTATTACCAATTCGTCTGGATTTGCGAACATGCATGTACCTACTACACATAATGTGGGTGTTTGTTGCTGTAACATGTGTGGTCATATGTGCACATAAAAATCGAATTACTAGCATGATTAGCTATCACAGCTTCCAGATCGACGGTCATACGTGTATATACAGTACCCATACACCTATATACAGATAAATTATATACATACATATGTAAGATATATACATACATATCTGATTCTATAACCAATAGACTAATAGACTATCGAGCTGTTATTGTCTCTGGTAACACCACCAAATGTGTACATACAATAGTTAATACGCATGTATTGCATCATTATGTTAGGGAAAAGATAAACAGATACAGTATGTATTGACTCAGAATACAAGGAATACAATTTAAACTGATGTGCCTTTTATATAAACAATTAAAGTTTTAGCAAAAGTAAATGGCTGATAGGCTTATCCCAAAGCCAATAGTAATAATTAAAAGCACCATTTACGTACAGATTTATGAACGTATACTACTATGTATGAATAAAATAGCATCTACTTTTTACATTGTAACACTTATTAATAAGCCTGCAGAAACGAGTGCGCAACCTTATATCGGCGATGATATATTTCGAAAGCGGTCGGATATACCCGAAGTCGAGATTCATATGCATATGGTATGTGTATGAATGCCGGATTAAATTGATGATGGTGAATCGACGGCGTTCCTTGTTATGTTCGACGAGTGTTAATAGATTTCTTACCTAAATTTCGACATTAGAATACACTGGCACTATTATTAAATGTATTGTTTGCAATATTAACATTTTATCGTACAGTATTTCTGTGTGTAAAAGACATGTTAATAACAAACGACACTAGTTAAATGAGCAACGTGATGTACCATATTATAAATTTCTATATGACTTTATTTTTATGTTAAGTGTGCGCAACATTCCACAAAATATAGTAGACAATGAAGAATTTCCAAATTTTTGAGGGAAATACGCTCCAGAATGGAGATAGCCAGCAAGAGGTCAATTACAGTATAATTTTCCTCGGGTGAGAAACACGATTACGGATCACATAAAAACAGAGTTAAAAGATTAAAAAATATGGCTGACGGTAGATGAAACAACAGATGCAAGAAGGAATAGTATTTTAAATGTGTTAGTGCGCACTTTCAAAAGCGGTGAGATTTCCTTGGCTTTTCTTTAACGTAGTAACATTACAGAATACAAACACGGAAAGGATAGTAGACACTATAAATCATACCTTTGGGAAGTTCAATGTACCGGCAACCCAACTTGTAATGTCGGTTACAGATGGGGGTTCGAATATGGTTAAAGCTGGAAAGTTACTGAAGCAATCTGCAAGCTAAAGCAAGGGTTTTTAAACGGAACATAAGAAGATCGTTGAATTGATCCAGATGATCCTCACTTATGACCTGTTCAATCTTAAGACTTAAATCCCTCGGATTTTTTCCTGTGATGCCATTTGAAGACAGTGTCGACTACTCCAGTGAAAAATGAAGAAAATTTGAAAAATCAGATAATTTATGGGTATAGTGCAACAAAAAAACAACTTTGGTGGTTTTCAAAGAGTTTAGCAGTCAATGAGGAGCAGATTGGGTGCATGCGTCTTAATTGGTGGTTGTCATTTTTGGTAGTTTTTGTAGATTAAGAATCTTTACATGAAATAGTAAGTAAAGAAGTATCGTTTTCTTTTCGAAAATCTTTATCGTCCTGTATTTTTGAAACAAAGTATTTTTCGGAAAATCATCCAAAGATAAAAAATTTTAAGATAACGTCAGCAATAACCCTCCAGACTTTTGCCGCACGTTTACTAATCATCCTGTATAATATTTCTACGTAAAATATAAAAGCTGTGGACAAAAAAAATTAAAAATTAAGTGTTATCCTGAATTATGAATCTATTGCAGGAAGTGTATAAATTATTAGGGGTTTATTCCAAAAAGAAAAAACATACAATTAATAAATATATTATTATATTTTATATACGAATATATAAATAATTTACAGGGAAAGTAGACTTATTTAATTTTTTTTAATTTCCAATGCTATTACATACAATAGTGACACTGCAATTGACTCGGAAAAGGTTTTCGAAGACGCGCAAACGTTTATAGAGAATAAAATTTGATGAGAAATCGATAATATGCTGTCTATTGATTTATACCCTGTAAATAAATACATACATAGATTTTGTATTTCTTTTCTGTCTGCAAAATAAAGAATGTAAATATTTATATATTTAACGATTCAATCAAATACATTACTCATTTTTACCTATGTAAGTCTGTTTCAAAATATTGATCTATTTAAGCAGTGTGTAATAGAAATATTGGGTGTTCCAAAATGATACTTTGTTGTACGCGTAGGTTACGTTTTAGAGAGTTTTGACTTTTTCAATTTGCTGCCCTATATTATTTGAATTTTATCGAAAAACACCTCATTAATTACTTTTTCTTCTTTCTTTTTGTAAGTAAAAATTGTCATTTTATACATCCCAATTCATTACAGCGATGATTTTGGACTAGACGCTACTGATGGTGTTTTAACTTTAACAAGAAGTTTATTTGTTGCAATAAAAAATAATATTTAAATAAATCCACTTTATAATCTCGATGAGAACAACTAGAAAAGAAAACTTCACAATATTTGTAAGAATTATGAAGTGAATGATTAATTTATGTTTGTAACAGAATGGCGAATATTTCCAACATTTATTGTAAATTATAATAAATAATCTATTGGGTTGGCAACTAAGTACTTTCGGTTTTTACTGATTGAGAGCGTTGCTTTATTTTTGTATAACGTATGTTAGTGCTGTACTTTACCGTTTGTGGCGTGATACTAGTCACATTGACGTAACTTCAGAAGCAAGTAGTGCGTGATTTTTATTAAAGCTATTAGTTGTGGATTAATTTTAAATGGAGTGCAGAAACGAACATTTTCGACATATTTTACTATTTTATTTCTGTAAAGGAAAGAAAGCTGCTGCGGCTCACAAAAAGATATGTGAAGTTTATGGTGCTAATTGCTTAACAGAGCGCACGTGTCAGAATTGGTATAAAAAATTCCGTTCTGGAGATTTTTCCCTCAAAGATGAGCAACGTTCTGGTCGGCCTACTGAAGTTGATGATGACCAAATCAAAGTCATAATTGAAGAGGATCGTCATATAACTGTTCGAGAGGTTGCGGAGAGGCTACATGTATCGCACACAACATTTGAAAAACATTTAAAATGTCTTGGGCTAGTTAAGAAGCTTGATATTTGGGTACCTCACGAATTGAAAGAAATTCATTTAACACAAAGAATCAACTTTTACGATATGCACCTTAGACGAAATGAAACCGACCCTTTCTTAAAAAGAATCATCACTGGTGATGAAAAATGGGTCCTGTACAGTAACATAGTTCGAAATTGATCATGGAGCAAACACGATAAACCAGCTCAAACCACATCGAAAGCTGAATTGCATCCAAAAAAGATCATGCTGTCAGTTTGGTGGGATTGCAAAGGAAACAAACGATCAATTCTGATGTTTACTGCTAACAATTAATAAAACTAGATGAAGCAATCAAAGAAAAACGGCCAGAATTGTCAAATCGGAAAGGTGTAGTTTTCCACCAAGATAATGCAAGGCCTCACACATCTTTGGCAACTCGTGGGAAATATTGGAGCTTGGCTGGGAAGTGATGCCACATCCCCCATACAGCCCTGATCTAGCACCATCTGATTACCATTTATTTCGAAGTTTGCAGAATTCTTTGAATGGTAAAACTTTCACAAATGACGATGACCTTCACTCGCACCTGGTTCACTTTTTTGCTGATAAAGACCAGAAATTTTATGAGCGCGGAATCATGCAGCTGAAAGACAGATGGCAGAAGGTCATTGAGCAAAATGGAAAATATATAATTGATTAAAAACTATTCTTTGTTTAAAAAAAAATGTTTTATTTTATACTACAAAACCGAAAGTACTTAGTTGCCAACCCAATATATCCTTTAAATAAAATATAATTAAAAAAAAATTAAAGGTAGGTAATGAGTGAATATGAAATATATTTTAGTGTTAAATAGTAATTTATAACGCCACTGGAGGTGCTACCAACATATTTAAAAATTAAATGAAAAATATGCATTCAATCATTTTGGTACACTCCATGTAATATGGAAAAAATAATGAGGTATCTCGATAGCAATAAGGAATTTTACAAATTGTATAATTTAATTACAAATGTGAATTCCTACTGCTTCTGTCGAAAGTTAAAGAACGCAAAACTTGGAAATTGGTTAAGTTGGAAACTAATTACCATTGATAAGTTATATGACAGGCTTTCAATGGAACAATATTGTCTATTAGACAAAATAAATGTAATTGAGTCAAATTTTATGAGTAGATTGTTTGTTTCGACAAATTTTTTTCTTTGAGATTCCGTTAGCGGAGTTTTTGTTGAAATCAAACTGATACGAGGGTAGCCGTTTATATTTCGGAAATAGCAAAAATTTTTATTATCGAAAATAGCTCTATTGCTTTTAAAAATATTCTCCTTGAAAATCAATGCAATTTTGCATTCGTTTAAACCAATCCGAAAAGCATTGCTGCCACTGTGAATGTGGTGTCTACAAAATATGAGTTTTGAATGCTTCAACTGCCTCTACCGGCGTAGAAAACCGTTGACCACGAAGTTTATTCTTCACGTGCAGAAACAAAAATATATCACAGGGTGCTAGATCAGGGCTATATGGCGGATGGTTCATCAATTCAATGTTTTGCCCGGTTAAATATTCAATTGTTTGAACCGAGCTGTGAGAGCTCGCATTGTCATGGTGGAGAATGATCTGTCGTTTTCGGTTTGTTTTCCTTATTTCTTCTAAAACTCTTGGCAAACAAATAGTTCAGTACCATTCGGAATTGACCGATCTACAACTCTCTAAAGGCACGGTTACAACGTGATCGGTTTTTCAGAAAAAACAGGCGACCATTTGTTTTGATGTGCTTCGAGCGCGAACAACTTTTGCTGCTTTTGGCTAATCTTGAAATACCCACACAATCGACTGCTGTTTACTATCGGGCTCATACGTATTGATCCAAGATTCATCACCTGTGACGACTTAATAAATGTTCTTTGAAGCATCGCTATTGTATTTTTTGTGCATTCTTGGCACCAATCGACCTTTCTTGAGCAGTTCATGCAGGATCTTATGCACGCTGGTGTTACTAATATCTAGAGATGCTTCGATTTCACGGTATGTCACATGACGGTCTTGCATTATCAATTCAGACACTACATTAATGTTTTCCGACACAACAACATTTGTGTGACGACCTTCACGAAATTCATCGTCCAAAGGACGCCGTCCAAGTTTGAATTCACTATACCAACGATATATTATATCGTTGGTATAGTGTAGTATATTATATATATATCACTATACTAGCGATATACTGTAGTTTTCGATGGTGCTTCATCACCATTTAAAGAATTCAGCTCGTCGATGCATTTTTGTTGAGATAATCCACGCCGAAGGTGTTGAAAAATAATTGCACGAAAATATTCGCGTGTTAGTTCCATTTTTCCGCTACCATAAAATTTGCAAGTGACTGTCAACAATAGAAATAGCGACCGGATAATAAAATTGTCAGGGTAAATATATTGTCAAAAATGCCAAACTTCACGATGCAATCATCAGATCGGAGGCAACACTAAAGTGTTGCCAGTTCCCAAATATAAACGGTTAGTCTCGTATGTACATATGTATGTTTAACTGAAAACATCCTTAAAATAGCAAAATTTTCACATGTATTATATATTTTGTCAAAATCAACAAACTCGAACAAATTTCAAAATTACTGTTTTTCTCGTATAAGTTTTCCAGATGTTGGGCCATCTTTATTTTATACAATTTCGTAGTAGATCGTACACTATTTTTATTTATATTAATAATTTTATATACCATCATAAAGTACTATTGTTATATAACTTTTTAATAGGTCATCTATATTCATGGTTTGACAAAATGAGAATGTATTATCTGGGATTATTATTTCGGAAAATAAAATAAAAAAACAATGGAAACTCAAACAGCTTTTTTTCCGGTTACGTATCACGAAGTTCCTACTTTAACACTAATTTCTGTTTAATACGGTAGGGATTTGTTTTAAAATTTGTTTAATTGCATTTTTAAAACTCTAATCTGTTGGAATGGCTAATGCGGACGTAGAATTAAAAGTATATGTATGCATACGGACGAATATTATAATAAAGCATAAATAGGAAAAAAAAGGATCATCTGAGGAAATAAATCAATTAATAAAAGCAAATAATAAATATATTAACGAGGTGAATTTACTTTTTTAACGATTCTTGATTTGCGATTATTATTAAATAGTCGTTACTAAAGAGTTATGGCAAAATTATAAAATTTAAATCTTTAAATAAAACTTTTTACAAAACTCAACTTCATGTGAATATCTGTGTATATCTTTAAATAATATACGTGCTATAAAATACGAAAATAGGACAAATTGTCAAGTCAAAATGAAAAAATACATGTACAGCAGTGTGTGAAATAATACCAGTGCATTGGAAAAAGTTAAAAAATAAATCACAACACATTATGAACCCTATATATGGAGTTATACTTAATTTATTATGTAAAACGTAATCTATAATCTTTATTGTACAACAAAATAATAATAACTTTACAAATAATTACACATAGCATATACTCCTGATGTGCGAAAAAAATAATATAATATGTAAACGTAATAATATCATAAATTTTTAATATTTTATCATACGGCCTTTGTTTACGATGTCTGCATCTTCGTGGCATGAAATCGACCAATACTTGACGTTGCGCATCTGAAATGAAGTGCCATGTTCTTTCGACTGTTTTCCATAATTCTTGCCACTACGTGTCTCGGTTCTGTTGCAAACACGATCTTTTTCGCGTCCATTCACAGATTTTCTATTGGACTAATGGCTGATGATAGTGTAGGCATCACCAGAAACAAAGCCTCCTGTAACCAGTCCTTAATCCTACGACACGAATGTTTCTGGTCGTTATCGTGCATTTACATACCGCAGGGGGAATCTTCCTTGGCGTAGAATAGTATAACTGTTTGAAGTAAATTAATCCTTAGTCTCCTGTATCCAACAGACTGAACCAACACCAGTAGTATGAAAGACATGCCTATGCTATAATAAAGGTTCCCCATGTTTGACAGTCTTACAGTCTTTGTAGTGTAATTAAAACTACAACTCAAGAAACGAACCTTATTCGCTGAAAACATTGAACACAATGAATTGTATTCCGTTCGCATAGGTCTTCTAACACACTACCTTAATCCTCTAGATACAAATAATACGACCTTTCTCTCATCTAACTGCAAGATATTTCACCATCTAGTAGATGGCCAATTTAAATGTTTTTTAACAAAACATAATCTGTATTGTACGTGTTGCTTCTTCAACAAAGGCACTTTTCATGAACATCCGCCGTACAGCCCCGATCTAGCACACCGTGATTTCTTTTTGTTCCCACACGTGAAGAATACACTTCGTGGTCAACGGTTTTCTATGCCGGAAGAGGCAGTTGATGCATTCAAAACTCATATTTTGGAGATACCGCTTTCGGAGTGGCAGCAATGCTTTTCGGATTGATTTAAACGAACGCAAAAGTGCATTGATTTTCAAGGAGAATATTTTGAAAAGCAATAAAGCTATTTTCGATAATAATAATATTTTTTTGTTTGCTATTCCCGAAATATAAACGGCTATCCTCGTATTTAAAGCAAAATATTCACCTTTCTGTGAATGATAAATAAATATATACGAGGGTAGTTTGACAAGTAGTGAGAATGGAAAAGAAAAACGAATTTTTTAAATACATAATAATTTTTATTTTTCAATATATTCTCCTAAAAGAGCAATACATTTACTCCAACGGTGCTTCAATGCCCTTATGCCATCTCTAAAATGCGCTTCCGGAAGGCTTGCCAAATACTCATTTACGAAGATGATAAGCTCGTCGTTAGACGAAAATTTCTTTCCACCTAGTGCCGTTTTCAATTTTGGGAAAAGGTGGAAGTCGGAAGGGGCTAGATCCGGCGAATAAGGCGCATGCGGTACTAATTAGAAATGCAACTCGTGGATTTTGGACATCGCAACTGTGCTGGTATACGAGGGAGCGTTGTCTTGGTGAAACAGAATCTTTTTCTTTGCCATTCCTGGCCGTTTAGCACGAATCTCAACATTTAATTTTTGTAGAAATTCTGCATAATATTGTCCGTTTATTGTGGCACCTTTACCTGAAGGTAATCAATGAGCAAAATGCCCTTTGAATCCCAAAAAATTGTTGCCATCACCTTGTTTGCCGATAAAGTGATTTTCGCTTTCTTTGGAGGTGTAGAACCACGTTCTAACCATTGTTTCGACTGTTGTTTAGTTTCGGGTGTACTGTAGTGTATCCAAGTTTCATCGCAAGTAACAAGTCGCCTACAAAAATCAACCGGATTCCGCTTATAAAGGTCCATACACTCATTGGAAATGCGCAAACGAGTCAACTGTTGATCAGTCGTAAGCAATCGCGGCACCCATCTTGCCGAAAGCTTGGAAAGGCCCAATTCTTTCTTTAAAATGTGGTGTACGCGTTCTGTTGAAATATTTACCATGTCTGCTATCTCTCTCACTTTGAGTCGTCGATTTTGCGTAATAATATTATGGATTTTTATAATCATTTCCATAGAAGTCACGATTTTGGGTGCTCCAGAGCGCGCTTCATCAACACAGCTTGTTCTACCATGTTTAAATTCATTTACCCATCTACTTATTGTGGCGGATGATGGAGCAGATTCACATAATGTTTCCCGTAACTCATCTTTTATTTCGGTGGGTTTCATACCCTTAATTACGAAGTATTTAATCACCGCACGATACTCTGCTTTTTCCATTTTAACAAAACAACGTGTTGCTTCTTTTTCAATCGGCTGTCAAACTAATCAACCGATTTATCTAAATATCGAAATGTAAACATATAAATGGTCAACCTAAATTACAGTGTATTTGTTTTACCAATTAGAGCGCCACCTGTGCGTCATTTTCACTACTTGTCAAACTATCCTCGTACTAATGAATAAAATGATGAAAAAGAGATAAATACAATTTTTTAAATTTTAAAAATAGCTTGCGGAACTTGGCGGAAATACTTAAACAACATTATATTTTGTTATATTTTAAGTTTATAAGTAATATTTTACACATAAGTGATATGATTCTAGGTCTTATCGTCGATTTTACGAATTTTTGCACTTCCCATCGACGTTTTTCATAAATATTTTATATTAAATGTACAATTTCTAAAGTCTGCTTCTCATTTCGCTTACATTTTTCCTGTTAAGAATTGAACTCCACACATAATATGCCAAATCGTTTATTCAATAATTTATGTGGAACTACATAAATTTCAACGTTTGAAGTCGATAATCACCATTCGATTAGTTTTATTAATTAATTAGTCTTTCGTCGGTTCTTTCCGATATCGAAATATGTATTCAGCTGATTTAAGATACGGACTGTATGTATGTACGTGTGAAAGTTTATCAGGCACAGACAGCACTAACATTAACTTTTCGTAAAGGCATCATCAATCAACTAACTAATGATGTATTTTCAGTTTACTTTCCACAAAACTTTGTAATAGATTATTAGGAAGTTTAACAAATTTAATTAAATAAAATACGTACACATAAATATAGTGTTAAATATAATTAAGTATTTAATACCTTAAAATTAGTAAAATAAAGAGGCGAATTTCTAGAATTTATGCATAGGACATACACACATACACAATTAAATTCGATTTTACTGAATTAATTTTATTAAAATTGTCGATATTTTTTAAGTTTTATTAAAACAAAAATAATATTCTTTTTGCCATTTATCGATATAACAGTGTAAAAGATATCGAATACCACATTTGCGAAAGGCATTTTGAGAAAATACAATGTTAAAATTATAAAACATGCTTTTCCTTTCTTTCACCCTTAACTCGATAAGAATAAAACCTTTCAATGTGAACTAATAGATGAAAGAGAGGGAAGAAATTGACTTTATTGACATTCGAGTTTATTTTACAGGCATGAAACATTCGATTCTTATAGTAACAAGCTGAATAATATCGGAGTATTCTATTTATTACTTCCCATTTTTTATTTATTTCAGTATAAATCGATTCAAGCCCGTATAATTCACTATCTAGTCTAATACCACCAGGACATTAACTATTTTAGTAAAGCATATATTTACATATCATTAAGATTAAATAATTCGCTTATGTACACTCCCGCTCATGGAACTATGAACACATGATTAAATTTTATATAACGACCATAAAAATTATTTTAATGCCAATAAATAGCAATAGTATTATTATACCTTATTCTTAACCAGGTTTATAATTCAAATAGGTATTGTATTTGTATATATTCTCCAAATATTATGATAGAAACAATTTTATATAACAATAACTATAATTACCTGATATTGCATCTCAATAGCATTGTACGATAATTCCAAATATATACAATCAGGATTAGTGGTACGGTCATTAAGAAGGGACTAAAGTATAGAAATTTACCTGAAATGAGTCGGTTACCCTATTACTACCTCCTTTCATCCCCATCAGTAGGTCACTGAACGTGCTTGTGTGAAGTTATCTATTTTGTAAGCGAATAGTGTAATTTCTGTTTACAAAATGCCACGGGGAAAGCCGCTTGATAGTGGAACACGATCAGCGATACTTACTTTGCATCGTGAAGGGTATTCAGTTCACGGTATTGGCGAAAATTTTAAAGTGAAAAAATCGACAGCGAATCTCACAATTCGTCAAGTTTCAAGAAACTGGCAGTATGTAAGACCGTAATCGGCCGGGACCATCGAAAGGTACTTCCAAAGCTGACGATGAACGAATTAAATTAATTAGCTAAAGAAATAGAAAATTAACGGCACCTGAAATAACAGTCGAATTTAATCAGGGCCGTGCTAAAAAAAATTCTTTGAGTACAGTGAAACAACGATTAATGGAAGCAAATTTACACGGTCGCGTCGCCTCACGGAAACCATTATTAAGACGTGGAAATAAGCAGAAACGACTTCAATGGGCATGGTTACACCGTAATTGGATAATCGATGAGAGGAAAAACGCGCTATGGAGTGACGAATCGAAATTTGAAGTGTTCGGGCAAAAGAGAAGAATTTTCGTCAGACGATCGGCGAGAGAAAAAATGTTGCCAGATTGCATAGCTCCAACGGTGAAACATGGGGGCGGTTCTATTGTAGTCTGGGGCTGTTTTTCATTAGCCGGAATGGGAGATTTGATAAAAATAGATGGTATTATGAGAAAGGAGAATTACCGAGAAATTTTGGAAAATCATGTTTTACAGTTAGGCCTGCGATTAATCGGTAATAATTTTGAATTTATACATGATAATGACCCCAAAGCCACGTTGTTGTTGGGTAAAAATTACCTTGAGGCGGAGAAAAATGAAAATATTTTTCAAAGTAATGACATAGCCGCCTCAGAGTCCGGACCTCAACCCCATTGAATTGTTATGGTATGAACTCGATAGAAGAGTTAGAAAGGATTGTTCAACAAAAGAAAGTATAATTAATATAATATATAAGTATGAGACGTGCGTTACCGTGCTGTAAAATCACTTTACCATGTCTTCGGGCCCATTCTGGACGTTTTTCTATCAATGCATCGTTCAAATTGATAACACAGGCCAACCGTGACAAAACTTTTTTATAAATTTGGCTCCCCTTTATGTTTTCTGACGTGCTGAATCCGAAAATGAACTTTGAAATGCCACAGCACGTAAAGTTTCCTCGCATGTTTACTTTACGTTATTTATGCATCGTAAGCGTATAATAATACCTTGGTCTCTACACCTAATTAGTACAATAGTAAATGCTCAAAGTGCACTTTTGAGTATCTGCGTGACTAATACAAAGAAAATCACGAAGGCATATACTTTCTAATCTACAGGTGCATTTTTTACACTCACATTTAAATTTTTTCCCTGAGAACCTTGGAGCTGCAAGTGAGGAACAAGGGGAGCGTTTCCACCAAGATATAAAGGAGATGGAGAAACGCTATCAGGGTCGTTGGAATGTGAACATGATGGGAAATTACTGTTGGACCCTTCAACGAGCAACTCCAGAAGCATCATATAAAAGGAAAAGCTACACTCGAACTTTTACCGTGAAGAGGTTGAGGAAATACAAAACTTTAGATTGATAAGTAAAAAACTGTTCACATTCAAACTTACACTACTAATTTTTCAATTATACTCTGATAATAAATTACGTACCTTTAAATCTTAACTATTTATTTTAATACTGTCATACCCAACAAAAGATAAAGATTGCGAAATATTGGTACGTGATAAAAAGAAACTGATTGAAAAATTGGAATCGGCACACATAATACTTAAGAAACAGGCTGAACTTTAAAAAAAGTTTTTAAAAAATATTCATTAATTGGCCTGTGTAATTAAAACAACTACAAAACATGTTGAGTAACCTTTTTATAGTCGTCTTTTAGACTGAGCCAATTATATTTCAAATAAAAAGTTGTAAGTACAGCAGATCATATATAACACACAACTGAAACTGAAGTTTAATAAAATTTATATATATATATATATATATATATAGCATATATTTTTTTAATTAATTTCAATGAATTGATTTATATATATTCTGTGTAAATTTTATCATATTTTTTACACGAAAATATATAAAATCCGGTCTTTTGTTTCATTATAATTTATAAATTATATTTATCAACATTATTTTAATATTTAGGATTCAAAAAGCATTTAACTATTTAGAACTTAACAAAACACTTAAATATATTTTATGTTTTAATAATATTTCTGGAATTCTACCAGTAGCTGCTAACGAAACATATTCTTTGTTATTCTTCTTCTAATCTTGCTTTAGTATTGAACAAATTTCATTTCCAATAAAGAATCGTTAATACTAGAGAACCAACAATAGCTGCCACAAAATATTACACGAGTGAGAAGAGTAATATGTTACGCTTATTTACTTGTTAAATGGCGAATATATGAATTAATGTATCAAATGATAATTTTAGAAATAATAATGCGCTCTTATTACATAAAATAACTGACTGATTAACATTGAAATGTATTCACGGAAATTAATAAATATTCATCAGAGAAAATTATATGCTATGTCAATATTGTCCAACCAGCAGATATGGCAAATACAATAATAACTTAATAGCGAACATAAAACAAGAGAAAAAAAAACAAATGAACATTGAACATTTTGTTTAAAATGTATTGAAGATAATTTTAAATTAAAATTAAACAACGAATAAAATTCTATTTTGTATCCATTTACATCGAATTTGATTTCAATATAAGAGAGAATTTCATAATAATTAAGTAATAGATAACGGAGGAAGCAAATGGATTCAATAATTAAGTGAATAATAAAATTTTATCTAATGCTGTTCCACTGAAATCTTGTATTTTTTCTAATGAACGAAATCCACTTGAAAATCCACATGAAAAATATAGTATACGAATGTATGGTAATATTATTACGTTTGATAAGTTTTTTGATTTTTGTGGTAAATAAAATCGAATTTCTGTAGAAAATTAAAATTCATTTTTCATATAATATTGTAAATATTTATTAAAACCAGCGTTAATATATACACTACCGGCTATAAATGAGGAATCACTATATGTAAAATACAAAAAAATGGTACACTTTTGGTAAAACAATATGTATACGAATAAAAATGCAATTAATGTAAAAATAAATCTATCTATCCTTATAAAACAAAATAATATCATTAGTTCTATGAAGAAAAATTGGCACGTTTTATTTTAAGCGACTTTCGTCAAAATATCCACCTTTTCACTTAATAACTTTACAAATTTTGGTTAGTTTTTGAAGAGTTTCATTTGGAATAATATTCTAAGCATTTGTAAGGTGTTCCCACAGCTGTTGTTGCGATTTTTGACAGTGTTCTCTCACTTTTGTGTCTAGTTCACCCCGCAGCAACTCGATATGATTCATATCGGGTGACTGTGCGGATCAAACCATATTTACAAGAAGTCTTTTTGTTTCACATAGGTACTTACAAAATTGAGCGCTATATTTGGGGCCATTACCTTGTTGGAAATAAAAACCTTCTCCTATCAATTTAATTTCGGACGGAATTGCGTCTTCCTTTAAAATTTTCAAATATCCCTCTTTTCCTAAAATTACATCAATTCTATGCAAATCTCCAACACCATTAAAAGAAACTCCCCAAACAAGAACTGAACCTCCACCGTGTTTAACTGTTGGCGCGACACATTCTGATACCGTCCTTTCGCCAAGGCGCTGCGAACAAAAAAAGCACCGACCATTTCCAAACACTTGGAACTGGGACTCCACAGAACCCGCTTCCACATTTCCACATCCCAATGTTGGTGCTCCTTAGCCCATTGTATTCGTTTTTTTCGATTTTGTGATCGTAGCAATGGTTTACGAACAGCAAATCGTTCTTTTAGTCCCGCCTTTGATAAACGTCTTTTTACAGTAGTCAACGACACCGGATTTTCATGATTTTTATTTAATTCTGTGCGAAGCTGTGGAGCTGTTAACCGTCTTTTTCGTTTAAATAACAGTTGATTTGCACCCGTTGTTATGTACCTTTTCATTGGACCTTGCACTGCATGTTATTACAATACTACGAATTTCTACACCCAATTCCTTTCTTTTTGGCATTTTGTATGTTTGTTCACGAATACTCGTGTTACAACTTATTTAGACAAATTGTAGACGAATACTAAATTTTTCTTAGATTTCGACATTCCTATAAATTGTTTCTTAAAACCATTATAATCTTGTAATATCAAAAAAAAACCCTTTAAAGTAAATATTTTCAGAAAATGTATTAATACTCAATACAGGTCATAAAAAGATTAAAGGAAATTATAATATTTTACACTTACAAATATGATTATATAATTTACATAATGATCCATGTATTATTGGTAAACTTCCCAGAAACGCACTCACATCTGTTACTTCAATTGTCCCTACCGAAACCCAGTTATAAAGACCGATTCTATCGATAATATGTGAGCCCTCATTTATGGCTGGTAGTATATATATAATGTATGTACATATATATCCAAATTTGGTCATGATGAAAATATATTTCATCATGACCAAATTTGCGATCATAAAAATATTTTGTAAAATAAAAAACTATTTTTATATGAAGGAATCAATATGGTGAAAAGTATAGATATAATAAGAAAGTATCGAATTAAAAGTAAAAGAAAAAGGTATTTCTGCCATAAATTTGATCCAAAATGTTATGAAATTAATAAAAACATGACAGTATCCCACATTTTTTTGTCAAGAGTTGCCCACTTATCCTTTTACGTATATATTTTGAACATAGAAGTTGCTGTCATGTTAAAATTAATGTCATTTATTTTTCTGGTCAATTAATATTAAAACAAAATTAATCTTGGCTTTTTAATTTTAAAAGAACTCTCCTCTTCAATAATACATTCTGAATAAAACAAATATATTTAATAATTTTTAATTTTTATTGCTAAACAGATCATTACTTCTACATATGCATTTCAGTCTACCTGCGAAAGTGAAATTCAATTCTTTATACTAAAAATATAGTCAAAAAGGCTAGTTTCCTCCTGTAGAATATTAATATATTAACATATTTACTGTTCTATTTTAATTTTTTAAGAATTAGAAAATTTAAAAAATCAGACTAAACAGTAATGTAATAATTTAAAACACATGTCGGTTAAAGAATTGCTGGAGCGCCATAATATTTTGAATACGGTTCAACAATTGAGTATAAGAGTGAAACGGATGTATAAGTATATAAAAACAAGTACAAATAATTATATTATTAAAATAAATAAAATAAATTTTCATGCTAAAAATGTTTAATAATATTTATCTTATTTTTATTATTGTTACTGAGAAGAAACTGTTTTTAATCCCGACTTTGATATAAAGTTAATGCATTTTTATGTTAAAAGAAATACAAATTAAAGACAAATAAATATTTTATTTTAAGAATAATTCATTTGATTAAGATTCGGTGAAATAAATCTAATTTTTTTTTTGTAATATAAAAAGAGAAGTTTCCCACGAACATAAGAATTTTTCCAATAAATATTTTTTTTAAATTCGATAAAATTTTATTATTTATAACGCACACAGCAGCGGGCAATAATTTTACTTTTGTTTCAGTTTAAATAAATAATTAATTAATACCATCTAATACATAGTAAATATAAATAATTAATTATTTTTATATAATGCTTACTTTTTAAAAAATAATATAATTTATTGCATCCTCTTATTAATTATTATATTTATATTAATTATAAATATTTTTACACATTTTATCTTTTAATTATTTGTGTATATTTTACATAGACAATATATACAATATAAGTATGTATTGCTATTGCCCATAATGTAAATAATAATAGCAATTTTGAAAGCAAAAACAAACAAGCATGCTGCGTATTCAAACAACAGGTTGCTACATCATGACTTTTTTCGGTCGGTGGTCTTCATTTAGAAGTGAATCAAAGTTTGTGGATTTAGATTGCGAGAAACATACAATTCCCGCTTTTATATGACAGGAAAAAGGGAACGAATGACATTATGTGTTTTTGTGCTGTCGCTTACCAAGTAATTTCATAACTTCGTCTTGGGTTATAAAAACGTTGAGATGTGCGTATACAATGCTGATGATAACAGACAAGAAGAGCACGTTCCGCATTATGACACGTATAGACCGAATGCGGCGCTGGCCGACACTGATATGAAAAGCGTCTCGATGCCATATCGCACCGGCGTATAACCCCACTTTTCTCGTGCTTTAATTGCAATTCTGATTGGATTTTAAGTAATATCTGCTACAAGCCAGAATTTGTATGAATGTTGACGCTCTTAATGACAATTTCTGCCGTGCCCTTTTTTTTATTCCGCTGCTTTATATTCTCTTAAGTATCATGTTATTTGCTCCCAGAGCCACACGCAAAAAGAATTGTTCAAATAAAAACGAGTTTTCAACATTCAACAAAAGTAAAGTTTTTTTACGTGACTAAAGGCATTATATTCTTTTCTTTTTTCAAATCTTGCTTTTTTACATACATTTTTCTTTTAAATATTCCAGTTACAAAATCACAATTCCTATCAGAACTCCATGAGTTTTTATAAAAATAGTACACCATGAAATGAAAGTAGCCCAAACTTATTGGGTTTATGGTTCATTCCATCAATATGACATTCTGCTTCCTATACCAATTCGTAGAAATCCAGGACAGCTCAGCTGCTGTATAGCTTGCCTCTTGTGGTCCAATGCCTCAGTTCTTGCAAGATATGGTTGATTTTTTCTGGAGCTCTATTGCATAATCTGCAATTCAGCTCTCCATTGTACTTGCCAATTTTTTTCAAAAATTATCTTATAGCTTGCGAATTCTCCTGTTGTTCTTCTAAGCTGGTTTCTTTCCAGTGAATGCAATTATCAGCCTTTTTATGGGTTGGCTCGCCAAGGAAGGTTTTGACATGTTCATGTATGAAATGTATTCGCCCAGTATATTCTATGTTGAACTTTGGTTATTTCCCTATTCCTTCCCGAATAGTGCACTTAGAGACTCCCATTGCAAGTTCTGGTCCAATATATAAATCTGCACATACATACAGTTATTATACTTGTAGAAGCTTAGCATTTAACATAACTTATTGCATTGGAGATGGAAAGGTTTCCATTGTATATTAATTTTGTTCTTCTTTTGTATTTTGTATATAATCCTTTCCGATCCTCTACTTTTTGTATACCAATAGCATTAAATATAAAAAACAATGATAATGACTCATTTGTATCACAAATTTCAACTTAAACGTTATACGTGCTTTTAAAATACGTATATTAATTACTATTTCTAGAAAAAAGGCTTTATTGGTTTGAATTATTAGATGTTATATTTCAAATTATAATTCGAATTGCATGTGTATTTTCTACGTGGGTTGTCTTTAAGTTTTGCATATAAAACTGGAATAAAACAGCAAATAGCTTTTAGAGACTTCACTGTTTTTCGAAGTATTTTCCACGAAGATTAATGTACTTTTGCCTGAGCTCGAACCAACTCTGGGGACAATTGTTCCACTCGTTCGTTGGTACAGTCAAAATTACGTTTTTGAAGTCTACTGCTTCTGACAACCGGAACCTTTAACGGCGCAGTCAGTTCCTGATTTTTGAAAAGGTAAAGAAATCGTTGGAACTTAGGTCCGGACTGTACAGAGGATGGTCCAACAATTCGACGTTTTGTCGCGTTAAAAATTCAAATGTCTTGCGTACTGTGTGCGAACTTGCATTGACTTGGTGGAGGATGATTCGTCTTTCGGGGTTGATTTTTCGAAGGTCAGCAGCGATGACTTGCGGCAAAGAAATGATTGTATACCAATCGGCAGTAACAGTTCTTTGATCTTGTAGAAGAATTGTTGCTACATTATCTGCTTTCGCGACCATCTTTTTGGAGACACTTCCAAAGTAGATGACTTTTGTTAGCTTTTTTTCAACTTGGAACACCCAAACAGACGACTGGCATATTTTCTGGCTCGTATGAGCAAAATCGAAGATTCATCACCACTGATAATGTTGTACACGTTTTTGGTCTTTGAAATCCGCAATAAAGCTTCAATCTGGCGATATGTCACATGTTGATCTTCGTTGATGATCCACGTTTTCCTGAGTGACTGCCGTTTTTGGTGAACTTGCTCTTAGATCATCGCTAAGACTAATCCATCCACATACGAATTCTCCATACCAACAAGAAATTGTTGACTGATGTGGTACTTCATTGCCGAAAACAGAAACCAACTCGGCGAGGCATTCTTGTTGAGATGGGTCTTCGAAAATTATAAAAAAATTATTCCGCCAAAATGTTCTCGGTTTAATTGCATCTTTCAACTAACTTGTCAACTTTGACAATTCGTTGTAGCTACAACACTCCACGTATCGCACTGAAACTTTGAATTTTGGTTAACTAAAAATGGAAGTTAATTTTTAGTACTGACATGTGATTTATGGCGCCCTCTATATCCCACTATGCAAAACTTAAAAGACATCCCACGTATTATCAACGCAAGTATCATATTTTCATTGGCGCAACGACTGGTAACTTAAGTGGTCAGTAACTTTTAGTATAAAAAAGTGTACTATAAGATATTCCACTTATAATCAATTATTAATCATTCATTCAATTATGTTATTTATTATTACTGGCTAAATTTTACTTACAAACATAAAGTTGGTAAAAAAAAAGTTAATTCAATTTTTTATTTGATGAAGATAGAGTTAATTATGAACATAGAATGTTAAAAAATAGAATTGTCGACCTTGTGGGAAGTGAAGTATTAAGTTTTTATATAAATGAAGTTCTATACTTCATGGACAAATTTTACATGAAAGCTATCAAAGTAGGTTGTTAATAAATTTTAATTACATAATAATTTGTATTTTATGTATATTAAACCCATTAAATAAATTGCTAATCAAAATTAATCTTAATTAGCGTTTTTTTACAAAAAAAAATAAAAAGAGCGGGACCTAATTAAAGAAAGACTGAGAAAGCATCTAGCAATTTAATCTCTTAAAATAATCTTTAATTTGCAGCATTATAAATCTTATTACAATATTGTGTCGATAACTCATTTTATAAATGAAATAAATAATTTTTGAATGTGTATACGTTCAGTTCAACATAATCACAATAAAAGTGTCGGTGTTGAAGGTATTAATTATAAAGCATCCTTTGTACGGAAATATTTTAATTATGTTAATTTATTAAATCCAAGTTTTTGTTGGGTCGTTTTATATATTTTCTTTTGAAGATAATGTGTAGTCATTTCGGTAAAAAGGTAGCTAGGTGGTGGCATAGCCGCCGGTACTTTAAAAACTACCGTCGGACGAATTCAAGCGTGCCAACCAATCCGTTCATGCGATTAAAGCTGCTGGTTCAGTACTCTTATCAATCAATTTTGCCCTTGTCGATATAATTGTTTGGTTGTAGTGATAATAATAATAACTTAATTAAGTTAGTAAAGAGTGTGTGTTCAGAATACATTAATAATTTTACCGAAAATAATATTACAATAAATAGAAATGCCGCAGTAATTCGTGAAGTTTCATCTTGAAATGGGCATCTAGACCGTTCATTTTTTCTTGTTATCTAACAATGAAAATAAATTGCCGGCTTTTACTATAAATTGCTATAAATGATAACTAAACAATTCTCCTCTTTTCATTCGAGTGGGACTTATATAACGATATGTATATCGATTTATTTTTAATCCGCACTTTGTATTTCATCATTTGACCATTCCGTGCCATTATACATATTTTAGGGAAGTCGACGGGATTTAACAGGCACGTAAATAAAGCCTATACTATACCTGCGCGACCACCTTTTCTCCTGAGAATTGTGGTTCGGCTTGGTTTCTTAATCTTAACTGTCAAGCTTTCGGAAATGATTATTTATTTAAAGTACTCTTACTCGGGAAAATTGTTTTTTCTGTTATATATATATATATATATATATATATATATATGTACATATATGTATTTTAAGTTTACAAAATTACATTTTAGGACTGGCAATATATCATTATTTTCATTAATAATAATTATAATATAGTAATATTTAGTACACTATGTAAATACAAAATTGTAAATAACATATCATCATATTAACAAAACGAAATAATAGTATATAGAAGGAAACTTCCCAAATTTATTATTTTCATCAAAGCAGATATACACTCCCGCTCATGGAAGTATGGACACTTGATTAAATTTTATATAACGATCATAAAAATTATATTAATGCCAATAAATAGCGACGGTATTATTATACCTTCTTCTTAAGAACGTTTATAATTCAAATAGATATTGCATTTGTATATATTCTCCAAATAATATGATAGAAACAATTTTATCTAATAATAACTATAATTACCTGATATTACATCTCAATAGCATTGTACGATAATTCCAACTAGTATATACGATCGGGATTAGTGGTACAGTCATTAAGAAGGGACTAAAGTCTAGAAATTTACCTGAAATGAGTCGATTACTACCACCTTTTACCCATCAGTAGATCACTGAACGTGCTTGTATGAAGTTGTCTAATTTGTAAGCGAATAGTGTAATTTCTGTTTACAAAATGCCACGGGGAAAGCCGCTTGATAGTGGAACACGATCAGTGATACTTATTTTGCATCATGAGGAGTATTCAGTTCGCGGTATTGTTAAATAATTATTAAAAATGAAAAAATCGACAGCGAATCTCACAATTCGTCGTTTTCAAGAAACTGGCAGTCTGGAAGACCGTGATCGGCCCGGACCATCGAGAGGTACTTCCGAAGCTGACGACGAAAGAAGTAGGGCCGTGCTAAAAGAATTTCTGTGGGTACAGTGAAACGACGATTAGTGGAAGCAAAATTACACGGTCGCGTTGCCTGACGGAAACCATTATTACGACGTGGAAATAAGCAGAAATGACTTTAATGGGCAAGATTACACCGTAACAATTGGTGAGTGGAAGAACGTACTGTGGAGTGACGAATCGAAATTTGAAGTATTCGGGCAAAAGAGAAGAATTTTCGTTAGCCGATCGGCACGAGAAAAAATGTTGCCAGATTGCATAGCTCCAACGGTGAAACATGGGGGTGATTCTGTTGTAGTCTGGGTCTGTTTTTCATTAGCCGGAATGGGAGATTTGATAAAAACAGATAGTATTATGAGAAAGGAGAATTACAGAGAAATTTTGGAAAATCATGTTTTACCGTCAGGCCTGCGATTAATTGGTAATAATTTTCAATTTATGCATGATAATGACCCCGAACACACGTCGTTGTTGTATAAAAATTACCTTGAAGTGGAGAAAAATGAAAATATCGTGAAAGTAATGACATGGCCGCCTCAGAGTCCGGACCTCAACCCCATTGAATGGGATGAACTCGATAGAAGAGTTAGAAAGGAATGTCTAACATCGAAGGAAAAACTATGGAATATTTTACAAAAAGAATTTTATCTAACAATAAATATAATTACCCGATATTGCATCTCAATAGCATTGTACGATAATTCCAACTGTATATAATCAGGATTAGTGGTACGGTCACTAAGAAAGGACTAAAGTCTAGAAATTTACCTGAAATGAGTCGGTTACCCTATTACTACACCCTTGTGCCCATCAGTAGATCACTGAACGTGCTTGTGTGAAGTTGTCTATTTTGTAAGCGAATAGTGTAATTTCTGTTTACAAAATCTCACGGGGAAAGCTGCTTGATAGTGGAACACGATCAGCGATACTCACTTTGCATCGCGACGATCTGCTGAGAAGTTTTTCGTGATGATTTTTGTAGATCCCAAATTATTCCAGTATTTCGAGGGAGCAGATATGAAATTCTCGAGTGTAATTAATCGATTTAAAGATCATTCAATGATTAATAAATAACAAATGAAGACTAAAATGATCAAACATATAACTTTCATTATCTATTATCGAAAATACGTGTATGCAAACGCAATTCCATTAATTAATTCATATGGACTTTTATATCTATGATTAAGGCAAGGCGACTTATATTTTTAAAATAAGTAAAGATATTCTACATTATAACCTAGGAAACCGTCATTAATAATAATTATTGTTTCTCTATTATTCTATTGAAACTTGGAAATACTTGTATTTACATTTTAATTTAAATTAATACAAAATATTGTATTCGATTTTTAATATCAGCAACTTCTACAATAAAATATAATAATAAGTATTTGAACAGTTGGTAATTGGAGAAGTATAATACATATCAGAAAAGGTATAATATATATCAGAAATAATTAAAAAAAACATTTTCGGGAATATTGATATTAATAAATATAATGAAAATCTGAAATGCGAAAACCCTATTACTGTAAAGGTAGAACAACAAATATTTAAGTGTCTTGTTTACATCTATATATTATAAGTACTATAATATTGGGTTGGCAACTAAGTACTTTCGGTTTTGTAGTATAAAATAAAACACTTTTTTTTAAACAAAGAATAGTTTTTAATCAATTATATATTTTCCGTTTTACTCAATGACCTTTTGCCATCTTTCTTTCAGCTGCATGATTCTGCGCTAAAATTTCCGGTCCTTATCAGGAAAAAAACTGAACCAGGTGCGAGTGAAGGTCATCATCATTCGTGAAAGAATTCTGTAAACTTCGAAATAAATGGTAATCAGATGGTGCTAGATCAGGGCTGTATGGGGGATGTGGCAACACTTCCCAGCCAAGCTCCAATAGTTTCCCACGAGTTGCCAAAGATGTGTGAGGCCTTGCATTATCTTGGTGGAAAACTACACCTTTCCGATTTGACAATTCTGGCCGTTTTTCTTTGATTGCTTCATCCAGTTTTATTAATTGTTGACAGTAAACATCAGAATTGATCGTTTGGTTCCTTGGAAGCAGCTCAAAAAACACAACACCTTTGTAATCCCACCAAACTGACAGCATGATATTTTTTAGACGCAATTCAGCTTTCGATGTGGTTTGAGCTGGTTTATCGTGTTTGCTCCATGATCGTTTTCGAACTATGTTACTGTACAGGACCCATTTTTCATCACCAGTGATGATTCTTTTTAAGAAAGGGTCGGTTTCATTTCGTCTAAGGTGCATATCGTAAAAGTTGATTCTTTGTGTTAAATGAATTTCTTTCAATTCGTGAGGTACCCAAATATCAAGCTTCTTAACTAGTCCAAGTCATTTTAAATGTTTTTCAATTGTTGTGTGCGATACATGTAGCCTCTCTGCAACCTCTCGAACAGTTATATGACGATCCTCTTCAATTATGACTTTGATTTGGTCATCAACTTCAGTAGGCCGACCAGAACGTTGCTCATCTTTGAGGGAAAAATCTCCAGAACGGAGTTTTTTATACCAATTCTGACACATGCGCTCTGTTAAGCAATTAGCACCATAAACTTCACATATCTTTTTGTGAGTCGCAGCAGCTTTCTTTCCTTTACGGAAATAAAATAGTAAAATATGTCGAAAATGTTCATTTCTGCACTCCATTTAAAATTAACCCACAACTAATAGCTTTAATAAAAATCACGCACTACTTGCTTCTGAAGTTACGTCAATGTGACTAGTATCACGCGACAAACGATAAAGTACAGCGCTAACATACGTTATACAAAAAATGAAGCAACGCTCTCTATCAGTAAAAACCGAAAGTAGTTGGTTGCCAACCCAATATATAGATGTAACTAATTTTATACTGGTTTTCTTTTATGTATGAACAGACATATTGTGATATCTATTCTACTGTATATGTAACTATATAATTAGGTGAAAAGCCTTTATATACGTAGATCGTTTTAAAAAATTTGCGAATAATATAGACAAGATCAATTATTTTAACCATTTGTTTTTATTGTTTTTCAAAATATTCGCCTTAATGATCTACGCACTTCTGCATTCGGTGGTACCTGTTCTCAAAACACTGGATTCATTGTTCTTCAGTCATCTTAGATACGACTTAGATACACGGTCGTTTGCGGGGTATTAAATTTCAATTCACGCATTTTGTTCTTTATATATGGAAATAAAAAGAAGTCATAATGTGTCAGGTCGGGACTATAAGGCGGACGAGTCGTCACTTCCTTTCATAAAGCGGTTAAAAATTCCGATGTTTGAGATGCGTTGTGTGATGGTACATTGTGTTGATGCAGAATGATTCGTCCTTGTGGTTGTTTATCGCGCACTTTCTGAACACAGCTGACAAACATATGGTTGTATACCATTCAGCATTGACTCCGCGACGATTATCTAGCCAAATAATAGTAGGATAACTGGAGCGTCCGATAAAAGAAGCCAACATTTTCTTACCAGAGCTTCGTTCACGTCTTACTTTCGTGGGTTTCTCCTTGTCTTTGAAGACCCATTCAACCTGTCACCTGTAAGGATGTCGTACACTGCCTTTGCTCGACCTCGGTTGAATTTTTTAAGCATTTTTTTGCACCAATTCGTACGGGCTTTTTTTGAGTTTCCGTTAAATTGGATTGTATCCACCGAGCGCAAAGTTTTCTGATGATTATGCAGGATATTTTTGATTTGGGTCATACCCATGCCCAAGGATGCCCGAATATCTCTGTATGTGCAGTGATTGTCTTTATCATGTTGTACACGGCGTCGATGTTTTCTGGAGTGCTTGCCGTGTCAGGCCGTTCCTCACAATACTCGTCTTTGAACGAAACACGTCCACGCTAGAACTCGTTGTACCACCGTTCAACAGTTGCCAAGGATGGTGCTTCATCACCAAACAAAACTTAACTTTTTGCGAACAATCTTGTCTAGTAAAACCGTCTTTAAAATCGTAGAAAATCATGGCTCGAAAATGTTCGCGAATTAATTTCATTTTTCACAAAACTCACTAATTCCATTTTTCACAAAACTCACTTTATTTATAAAATTACTAAAAAGAGACAACAGCATATACTAGCAATCCGTAAATGCTATTCGGACTAAAAAATCTCAGAGAATACGACAAAATATGTTCGACAGTGCCACCTTACGGGAAGTAGCTAAATCGCAAAACCCTTAAAGCAACCTACGTATTGTACCTTCATTGACTGTGGTATTTACTTTATTTTATCAAAGTAAGGACCTCGCTTTTCCTTACGTGAAGTTCTAAACGCCAAATCAACTCTTTGACTTTCATCACTCATATCTTAATTCTTTTTAGGGATCAATAATATTTGTTGTTCCTTTCTGGGATATATTATACTTCTCCAATTACCAACTGTTCATTAGTCTATTAATCATTGCATATATGTACATATTTTCGATAATAGATAATGGAAGTTATATGTTTTTTCTAGCATCATCTGCTATCATACAAATGGTTAAAATGAATCCAAATTGAACATTTCTATTAAATACAATAATTAGTATTATTATTATAATTACTGTTATTATTATATTGATAATTACGTAATATTTAATCTTTTACCGATTTTAAAATTCAAAAATATGATTAGAAAATTTTCCAAATTTTCATTACTATGTATGATGTATTATCTAAAAATAGCATAATTGGTCTTTTTCATTGCAAATATAGCCAATTTTATTTTATATATTTAACTATCACAAAACGGTGACAATAAATTGAAATTATTCCAAATTATTTTTAAGTATATGTCAACAGAGCGAAAATTTAAACAATCTCTATATATGTATATCCAGACGCTATCCAATTATTTTTGATATTTGATATTGTTTAATAAGAGGTATAATATATTTTATAAATGAGCTTATGTACACGTGTGTGTGTAAATGTGTGTGTATGTGCGTATGTATATACAGCATGACATGAAAGTTTGTCCACAATATTTTAATAGAAGGCACCTGTAGTAGGAGTGAGGGTTCGTTATTTTGTAAACAAGGATATAGGCAACCCCATGACTCGGAACAGTGGTGACGCTCTTCACACCGTTGCCATACCAACGACGGTGTCAAACGAATAGGCGATCTGTGTCATTAGAATATGATATTGTTGATACGGACAACATAATGAATATACACTCTATACAGGTTGGTGTTTCAGAAAATCCCCAGACTTATCTCCAGACACAAACCAGATATACACACAAAATATGTACGCATGCATACACACACATATGTATGTGTACATTTGTTGGATTACCTTTATGTACAAGGAATCACGTAACCTACAATACCCGGGGGTTTGTATACATAGACCTTTACTGAATTATACGTAAGGTGTGACACGAAATATACACATCACATGTTTATTATGGGATTAAAAAGATCTTTAAAAAAAGTCTTATTGCGCACCAGTATATAATATTCGTTTAATATGAATAAAAACCTTTGTAAAGTAATTTCTTAAGTCAAAACTTAAATTAAAATTTTCCACGGTAATTTGAAATTTTTCACATTAGAACTGCAGTATGAAGGTAGCCGTTTATACTTCGGGAATAGCAAACAAAAAAAATTTTTCATTATCGAAAATAGTTTTATTGCTTTTCAGAATATTCTCCATGAAAATCAATGCACTTTTGCATTCGTTTAAGCCAATCTGAAAAGCATTGTTGCCACTGTGAAGACGGTATCTCCAAAATATGAGTTTTGAATGCCTCAACTGCCTCTTCCGGTGTAGAAAACCGTTGACCACGGAGTTTATTCTTCACGTGTGGGAACAAAAAGAAATCACATTATCTCGTTGGAAGATAAAATTCTGTCCCGAAATTTTAATTAAGAGGGGATTGCGTTTTCCTCTAATATGCGCTTATACTGCTCTTTTTTAGTATACCTTAGATTTTTACGAGATCACCCACATTTGACCCAGAAAAGCAACCCCATATCATGACTGAACCTCCACTGTGCTTAACAGTAGGGGCTATACATTCTTTCTGGGCTCGCTCACCCACAGATTTCCTCACGAAAACACGTCTTCGTGAACCGAAAGTCTCGAATTTGGATTCATCGGTCTACAATACTTTATTCCAGTCTTCTATGGTCCAATTTTGGTGATCGCGTGCCCACTTTTATCGTTTTTGCTTGTTTTGCTTGCGTAGAAGCGGCTTCCGCATTGCAATTCGTCCATAAAGACCGGCTTCTTTTAATCGCTGTTTAACCGTGGAAACACTTATGGGTTTTCGATGAGCAGCATTCATGTCTGCCATGATTTCTGGGGCAGTTTTTCGTCTATTTCTCTTGCTTGTTACCACCATTGCAACATCTTCTGCTGAGGTTGTTGCCCTTGGTCTGCCTTTTCGAGTTCTGCTCAACACACTTCCACATTCGCGGTGTTTTCTGATGATATAACCCACGGTGGACTGATTTAATTTAAGTTCTGTGAAAATTTCGCGGTTGCTTTTGCCAATTCTGTCTGTTTGGCAATTTCTAACCGATTGAACTTCTTCGAAACACACGATGTTGTCACTATGAGCACCTCAAAAAACTAACTGCAATTTATCCAAGATACCCAAGTATAAATACTTAATAGCTTACAATAACACTCTACCTTAAAATAAAATCATAACAATCGCAAATTTCATAGAATTGAGTGATCTAATCCCTTAAGTGCAATTATTCTACCTAGAGTTTTATTAGGGTATTATCATTCATTGTGAATAATAAGGTAATCGCATAATTATTTTTGAATAAGCTTTTATAGATTTTAATGTTTACTATTCTGAAACTATTTTTTACTACAGAAGTTGTAATGAAACAAGGGTGACCAAATACTTATGAGCAATAGTATACATGCATACATACATGATGTTCTATTTTAATAAAAATTAGGTTTTGAAATAATATTCGTGCAATAAAATGTATTTTGCATAAATTTATTTATTACTTTTTTACTTTACAACCAAACGGAAAATGAATTATGGTCATTTATTCTTACTTTTGAAACACACTATGTATGAAGTCGAACGAAATTCATTTTCTAAAATTGGTTTAATTTTCAATAAGTAACTTTTTAAAGTAATTAACCAGAAAGTATAACAATGGCTACAAATAAAATATATATAATTTTATATATACTAGTGTTTGCATATGTTGTACCTACATATTTACGTGCGTACCGGAGCTTCGCAGGACTATGTAGACATGAAAGTTTTTTTCATAATTCATATATCAAAAGGAAAGAATATTGCTGCCTCTATTATGTATTCATTCGTACATCTATCTAAAGTCACGTTTTATATGCAAACTTATACAGACGTACGTATATATTGTACAATATGTAACATACTATTTTATAAGGAATTTATTCATTTGTTTAACATTGGGCATCGCAATAGATAATGCTAGTCCAACTAGTAAATATAGGTTACGTCATTTCCTGAACACGTTTCCCTTAGATTTTTAACTATTTGGCTTATACGTGGATTGTTTTTTAGGTTTTGCATATAAAACTAAAATAAAACATTAGATAGCTTTTAAAGACTTCATTCCTTTTCAAAGTGTTCTCCACTTTTTGGAATACAATTGGCAAACAAATGGTTGTATACCATTCAGCAATGACTGCACGACGATTCTCTAGCGGAATAGTAGCAAGATGACTGGTGCGTCCGAAAAAAATGCCACCATTTTCTTGCCAGAGCTTCGTCCGCGTCTCACTTTCGTGGGTTTCTCCTTGTCTTTGACTATATTGCCTTATACGTGGATTGTTTTTTAGGTTTTGCATATAAAACTAAAATAAAACATTAGATAGCTTTTAAAGACTTCATTGCTTTTCAAAGTGTTCGCCACGAAGTTTAATGCACTTTTGCATGCGCTCGAATCAACTCTAGAAGCAGTTGTCCCACTCGTTTGTTGGTACAGTCAAAATTGCGTTTTTAAAGGCATCAACTGCTCTCTCTGACGACTGGAACCTTTGATGAGTGGTCAAAGGTCTCTTCTTGATTTTTGGAAAGGTAAAGAAATCCGTTGTACGGAGGATAGTGTAACAATTCGACGTTTTGTTGCGTTAATATTTCAATTGTCTTGCGTGCTATCGTGGCGGATGATTCGTCCTTCGGGGTTGATTTTTCGAAGTTCAGCGATAACTTGCGACAAACAAATGGCTGTATACCAATCGGCAATAACAGTTCTTTGATCTTGTAGAGGAATTACTGATACATGACTTACTTTCTAGACAAATGTCGCGACCATCTTTTTGGAGACACTTCGAGAACGGATGACTTTTGTCGACTTTTCTTCACCTTGGAACACCCACACAGGCGACTGGCATTTATTTTCTTTCTCTTGTATGGTAAATCCAAGATTCGTCACTAATAATGTCGTACACGTTTTTAGAGTTTTTGGCGTTGAAGCGACTTAGAGTTTTTTGACACCAATTCACCCTAGCGGTTTTCTGTTCTTCGGTCAACACATGCGGTATGTTACACGCAATTCTTTAAGCAAAATTTTTTGAATTGAGGTGTTTGAAATCCCAAATAATGTTTTGATCTGGCGATACGATATGTCCCATGTCGATCGTCGTTGATGAACTTGCGCACAGCATCGACGTTTTCCTGAGTGACTGCCGGTTTTGGTGAACCTGCTCTTTGTTCGTTGTAGCTACAACAGTACACGTATCGCACTGAAACTTCGAAATTAGGTTAACTAAAGATGGGGGTTAATTTTTAGTACTGACATTTGATTAGTGGCGACGTTTATGTCCCACTGTGCAAAACTTAAGACATCCCACATACATAGTTGTATAATATATATAAATACATTATTTTTCGTAACATATAATAATATAAATCTTATTTTTTTTATTAATTAAACACGAATTGTTACTTTCTTGATAACACCGATCAATAGGGTTTTGCTCATACAAGCATATATCTACTGTAAAATACTAAAAATGCAACAATACTAACCTAATTGTAGTAATATAGAAAACGCAATTTCTTTATAGAATAAGAACCTTTCAGGGACTCACACTTTGGGGGCGCCATACGCAACCCCTTTGTATTTGCCTTTACTCCGTCAAACGAGTAAACTATTATTTCTCTTGCTGCTCGTGGGAATACTATGCAAAAGGTAAGAAGCAAAACCTAAAAACAAAACCAAAAGTAGAGGAAGTCCTAAAGAATGAGAAAAACATGCCAGAAATGTGAGGACGAACCAGATTCATTGACATAGATAAAGATACATAAAGCTTGAGGGTTAAGGTCGTACAAGAAATGGATCTGATATCCGACCAGTAGTGAAGGAGGACCAATATTGTATAGAGGCCAAGGAACCGCAATTAAAGCCAACTTCAACAGATAAATGCACAGAAGCCATAAGAACCACAATAGATCTGAAGAGACCGCAGTAAAATAAAGCCTATTTCACTGCGGCTATCACAAATGATTTTAAATCTTGCAAACTAAGAATGCATAGCTGAATGATGAATAAATAAATTTTTATTTTGGTTGGTTCTAACTTGAAAATTTGTGGTTTAGTTTTTAATTTACTACTTAAATTCTTAAATGTCAAAAGAATAATCGTCACTACTTGATTTACATACAAATATTCGACGTTTATGACAGTATACATTCCGCGCAACATGAATAGGACCAACTGCATATATGACATTTGTAGTTGGTATAAACATGGTAGCGCGCTGGAATTGTTATTTTCGAAAATAAGAGGGTTGATAAAAAGATGTATGTTCTCAAGTAGTCAACGGGAAGTTCCGCCCAACTTCGTTTCAGCGCCTGCTCTAGTTCGTCAGCGCAACTTAATTGGGTAGCATTGGAGTACAATTTACGCGACAACCATCCCCAAACATTTTCTATGATGTTCAGGTCGGGGGAGAGCGATGGCCAATCGAGAACCTCCATGCCTTGTTCTTGAAACCAGCGTCGAACAATGCGCGCGGTGTGAATACTGGCATTATCCTGTTGGAAAATAAATGGCCCACCTGCCATAACGTTGGAAAATTTGTCTTTCACCTGTTGCAGCAGCTGGACGTACTTTTCCGAATTCTGTCTGCCCTTCACTATTACTAAATCAACAGGTCCGTTATAGGAAACAGCTCCCCATACCATGACTGAACCAACATCGGCTCGCCTTCGTGACTGAATCACTTCATCTTTACGTAAATCGTGGAAATAATAAGAAAACCCATCCGGGCCATCTAAATTAAACTTCTTCTCGTCACTGAAAATAACAGCTTGCCATTCTCTTGTCCACCCCATTTTTGCTTGAGCAAACTGAAGACGTGCAGTGCGCTGAAATTCCCTTAAAGGAAGCCGTCGTTTAATTTTCAAACGTTTTAAATGCGGACAGGTCTTCAGTAACTTCTGTACAGTTCTTTCCGATGCATTCGTTCCAACGTTATTCGCGATTTGTCTTGCCGTTAATGCCGAATTCGATGCTTCGCGTAATATGGCTCGACGTTCTCTCTTAGTTGTAGCGGATGTTGTTCGCCCTTTAAAACGTTTTCCATAATTCTCGGGATCCCTAATAAAATTGTTCACAACCTGGTGTGATCGACTTATTTTCTTTGCAGTAGCCCTTGAGGAATACCCTTCTTGAAGGAACGCTTTAATTTTTCCAATTTCTTCCATACTTAAGCACTTCTGTCGTCCCATCGTTGCACAATACCCTTAATTACAGATGTTTGTTTATCCGGATACACGTTGTAACTCGACACTCATCCGGTAGCTTACTATTAAATACTGGTCGTGTCCAACCGGCGCGGTGCATTTTATATGTATGTGGTACTTACGTCACCCAATGCATAACGTTAGGCACTATTGCGCAATAATGCGTATTATTTGCCATATCATACCATTACAAACTTGCATTGTATTTTTAGTAAATGAATTGTTTTTCAAACCACCGAAAGCTTGCAACAAGTCGGGTGGTCCTATTCATGTTGCGCGGAGTGTATATGCTTGGTAGTTAGATCGTGCGTACGTTCGAATCCTACCTATTGATTTAAATTGGTAACATATTGAATCACCCGATTTAAGAGTAATGCCCTCAATATTTAACTTCAAAAACGGTGTAAGTAGTTTTTGCTGCGTGTGTGGTAAATTTGTAAAACAAAAGTGAAAGTTTATAGACAAAATTATGACGGAATATCAAAATTTCAAGGGAATGAATTACTTCAGTGATGATTTTAAGTATCTCAGAGAGGACTTTCCAAGAATAACAAAAGAATTGAATAGCCTTCATTGTTGCAATATTTAATACTATCTACAGTACAAGTTTTGTCAAATTCCTTGGAAATTGCAAAAATAAATAGTAACAAAACGTTAATAACAAATATTATTTAAACATTTCAGATTCTCTATTCTTATTTCAAGTTTAATGCTGACAAGTTATTATTAATGATGATTACAGAGAACGCTTCTACCATTTCTTACCCCAGAAAAATCGTCAATGAAATAAGTGAATGTTAAAACGGTATTAGTGCACACTTAAAAGAGAGCTTGTAGGTGTACTTTTTGAAACAGCGTGATAATTTAATGCATTAGTTAATGTCTTCGAAATTATTAAACTTCATTTTCTGACAGTAACATAAACTAAAATTTGTTGTTCAACGTTATTAGAGAAAGTTTCCAAAGATAAATGAAATAGTTACTACAACTTTTTAAATTCAATTTTTGGATGTAGAACCTCTTTAGAGCTCATATATTTTTAAGATGTCAACGAGCAAATGAGTTGCTTTTTAAATCTTTCCAATGCATGTAACTTTTTTTTGATACTTTTGAATTTAGTTTCTGTATTATTGTCATTTCTTTCAATAAATAATAATAGATTAAAATTTATACTTAAATAAAACACATTAAGAGATGGAATTATTTATTTCTTAAATTTTTAGAGATAATTTAGCTTTCGAAAGTGGTATTGAATTTGAATTTGGCTACATTCACATTTTAGATACATGCGTAACATTTTAACGTTGATACGTCATGTACGGTGACTTTTCCTTGGCAGATGGATGTATGTACGTGCACCTGTTGAAATCTTTTGTGCGCATACGACGTATTGTACATACATTTTTCCTTGCACGAGTGTTACACAAATTTTCTCCTTTTGCGTTTATAAAAATTAAATTTATTTTGATTATTTGATTAGTACACATTTATTATTTACACTGATTGAACAAAAAAATCCTAACTACAAGACTAGCTGATGCTCCTTTTGAAATGCAGGACAACGGAGCTACTGGTATGCACTCTGAAATTCAGAGTAGCAAAATTATTTTTTCTACAAAAATCTTTTCCTCTTTTAGTAATAATAATAATACATAATAAATAACCAATGTTTATAAAAAAGATTATTTTACAGTCATACTTTCAACTAGTACAAAATATTTATATAAAATTAGCGTGCTACATTTGTATTAAGTCGTCGCATTGGGGGGAATAGATGCATGTATAGGATTCTATAAATAATGAATACATGATAAAAAAATAACTTATTTATAAATAAGGTTAGATTTTAAATCTCTTGTTTTAATAGTACAAGTGATGACAAATGATGAGTGGTGATGTTAATAATTATAAATAATATGTATATGGAATGTGGAGAATGATCGTGGGACAAGAGATATGACGTAGTTTCAATAGGGACTTTTTCACTTGCACATACTAATCACTTCTTCAACCTGAACATCTTTGGAAAGTTAAAGTTTTATTCGAAAAGGAAGGATCGTCAATTTGCCACTTTCACAAATTCTGAATTATCGTAACCTCTAGCAGCACCGATAAACGTTGTCGCTACTCCCTTTCTATCAATTGCTCGAACCCTTACGAACAGAAAAGCTGCTACTAAGCTGGCTACTATAAGAACCAGCAGTAACATGACGAGTCCTGCTACGAAACTTGGCACCGACATACATATCGTTTCCGATTCAGATGACGTCGACTGAATTACAACTGTTTCATTATTCGGCGAAGAATTCAATGCAAAATTCACATCTCCAGGGGCGACAACTTGTATAATACGACTAGTGTTTACGTCAGTCATTTCTTGGGCTTCCCTTTTGTAAACGTGACTCACTACGAAATTTAATACTTCGGCATTGCGTCGTCTTCGAGCACCTTGCAGTTCCGCTTGAAGATTTTCTACTGATCTCGGACTGCCACCAATTGTTGCTAAATTACCTTCGAATTCGTCAATGCTACTATAAGGATTCCTGTGTCCAGGTAATGGTGGAGGCGGAATGTGTATTTCATTACTCGTTTGTGACGGTTGTTGTGGCGCTGGAGAAGACGGATTTGGTGGATTTGATGTTGAAGATGACGATGTTTGCGCTTGAGGTGGAGGAACTACATCAGGCTTATTCTCAGAGAAAGCACCAGCAGGTCCAGATGGATGCCTTGGATCTGGGAATGCTGGAGGCACACCATAATCTCCTAATAGAGATGATGCGTAATCTCCAGTAAGTCCAGCGGCATGTCCGCCAAAATCGCCATTTCCTAACGCATTACCTAAAGGTGGTGGTGGTCCATATTCAGCCAAACCTAGTCCATGACCTCCACATTTAGGCTCTGGACAATTATACCTACATACTTGTATAACACACTGGAAATGAACATTCATCGAGTCGGGGAATTTGAATGCTTGGAAATAAGCAAACGATACAACCGATGCAGATGTCCCGAAGTTCTTAATCTTTTGGAATTTACTCATTATTTTTGGTCTAACAACGCATCCAAATTTATCAACCAATTGAATAGGTGCTCGTTTACCATCGTGAGCCACACAATTGCGAACTAACATGTCGAATTTATTCTCATCATCTTTAATGGCCAATACCATAGTCATAGTTTGTCCGATTTTTACAATACCAGACACTTCTGAAGCCCATGGTCCTTTACCAACTTGAATTTGCATCCAACACTGTAAATTATCACCAAGGAAATTAGCAGTGACAGCGTGCAACATGTCGACTTGAAACGGTCTGAATGTAACTGCTTTTTCATAAAAATCATACCAAGTACAACGTAATTTCCTTGCTTGATCCCATACTTCTTGAACGAACGGATCGTACTGTATAATAATTGTATTTTCGACGTAACTACCGCTGGGCGTCGGCCCTCCATAGCTAGCTGTGTTGTGGTTACCTGACGAGGACATACCGCAACTGTTCAAGTATATTTCGAAAGTGGCACTTAAATGTCCTTTCGAAGGTAGCAAGTGAACACAATGCGAGTCACTATAATGTCCTTTCGAGAAGATCATCCCGTAGAAGGGCCTGTCGAACTCTATATTAACGCGCATATGGGTTTTTTCACATTGCACTTGAAGATGTTTTATTTGGGGCATATCGGGGGTCGCTAATGGCCATGGGTCGTCCGGTTGCCCGCCGCCACCCTGGAGTAGTGCCGGGGGAGCATACCCCGGGCCCGATAATGGAGGTCCATATAGTGTTCGATGTTCGGCAGGTAATGATGCGGAATCTGGCAAGGGCGGATCGCATCCAGTTTCCTATAATAACATTATTAAATAATTTATTATGTAGTCGATACATAAAATAATTAACACAAACTATAAACATCATATAATATTTAAAGATATTTAATCAACTTTAAATATAAAGTAGCAAATTTCTAATTTTAGTATTATTAAAACTTTTATTCCCTTAGAACACATTTAGAATAATTTTTAAAACAATATCCAAATAGGGAGCGTCATAAACAAATAACAGCGATCCTTTATTAATATAAAAAGATATTGTTAATCCTGCTTATACACAGTTTGTCTCAGAGAAAGCCGAACTTTTTTAAAGTAGTAATTCTTAGGGGCACCATCTATTAAAAAAAAATACGCGTTGGTAAGATAGATCTTTCACCAATGTTATGTGAAAATATCATAACATATGCATCATTAGAAGCAGAGAAATTGCGCATAAAGTAACAATGTGTATTTGGCATTGGTCGAAAAATGAATTTTGAACAAAGAGCAAATATCAAGTTCTGTTTTAAACTCGGTAAATCGTTTACTGAAACGTTTAGTTTGATGAAACAAGTGTATGGTGATGCGTGTTTATCACGTACGAGTGTGTATGAGTGGTATAAACGATTTAAACACGGTCTTGCGGGCGCAGATGACGACGAACATCCTGGTGCAAAAAAAATCTGTGGTTAGGGAAAGTAACATCGAACTTGTGCGTGAATTTATCAGAAATGAGCCGAAATCCTCATTGCAATACGTAGGAATGGAAATAAATATTTCCAAAGATTCAATTCAATGCAAGGTTTGTCCCACTCAAGCTAACTGAATTCAACATTGTACAGATTTGATTAAAGACTCAAAAAAGGACGAAAACTTTAGGTATTCTATTTTCAACTAGCGATGTGACGTGGTGTTTCCCATATGATCCAGAAACCAAGCATCAAAGTTTTACATGGACGCACCTAAGCGAAGAAAGACTGAAAACACGCCGTTTGGAGAAGTCAAAAGTGAAGACAACGTTGATTTGTTTTTATGATTCGAAAGGCGTAATGCACAAAGAGTTTGTACCAACTAGTCAAACTGGCTTTTGGCGCGTATTCGTGTGCGCCCTCAACATCGTGAAAATGGTAGCTGGCGTTTGTTACATGCACGACGCTTATCACTGAATTTTCTAACTATAATTAACATTTTAACCGTCAACCACTCACCGTATTCACCAGATTTGGCCCCATGTGATTTCTATCTATTCTCAAAACTACATCTGTCGATGAAAGGATAGCATTATATCGACGTCGAAGCCATTGAAAAGGCGTCGACAGCAATCTTGAAGGACATCTCTAAGGATGAACTTAAAAATTCATTCGACATCTTAATTGACCGTGTAAAACGTTGTATTGAAGCCGACGGCGACTACTTTGAATAAAATAAATGAATTTTATCAAAATAGTAACCTTTTGTTTTTATTTTAAAAAAATTCGGTATTCTCTGCGACAGACTGTAGTACATAATGCAATTTTGTAATTTTACAATAACTTTCGTAATTTTTGTAAATATAACTTATTAATTAAAAAATATATCAAACTTTTCTCTTTTATTTATTGATTATTCGTTGTTATGTATTTTATAGAAAACTTTTAATTAAAAGGAGCAATTAACAAGCGAAATAATTACTTAAACATATTTTATGCATTCCATTTCCCGTTAATTTCTAAAATATGGAAAGAAAAATATATCTATATATGTATGTACATGATGATTGTAATAGTATGATAATATAACGTTCACATAATTCTGTGAAACCTTTATTTTATTTGGTTTAAAACTTAATATTCAATTTACTAAAGTGCATGTCCGATATAAATATAATCCGACAAAGCGGCTTTTGCATACACGCGTTTAACTGACAATAGTCTGTAAAACGCATTTATTTGTTTCTTTTTGTGCTAATTGCGGTTTTATATTGCTCTAATAAATGCGTACTTTGCAATATATATGCATACATATACATACGAAATGGAAATTACACGCTCCATGTTTATTTAGTTTATGGTAACTGAAACAAGAAATATTCAATTTAATTCCACTTTTTGCTAAATTAACTGCTATTTGAACCCAAATACAGCACTAGTAATATCCAAATTTGATTAAACTGTCACAATATAATAATAATAATAATCTTTAATGCCCAATAGATTACAAACCATTTACAGGACATACTACTGAACTTAAAAATAAAAATAAAATAGCTGCAGTCAATTTAATACAAAAAAAAAATAAGAAACCAAAAATATAAACACTTATAATAAGGTAATGCAGGTCATTTGAAAACTTAATGTATAATAAATGTTTATTAATGAAATGGATCCAAGTATAGTCCGTTGGCATTTCTGCACATATGTACCAGTGGAGCCTTGTAAAGGACGTTGGTTCTTGCACTAGGTATTGAGAAAGTTTCCGACGATCTAGTATCAAACCTAGGTACGAGGAAATCAATTTGAAACAATAGCTCAGTAGAATCAATAAAATTATTTATTAATTTATAAAGAAAATCACCACTAGCTTTCTCTCTGCGTATATGGATTCGAAATTATGTCTTGCAAATAGAGCCTCATATGTCGTACCAAAGGCAGGATAATGTCCATCAATCCTGTAAGATAAATATTTCATAAATCTCTTTTGAACACGCTCCAGGAGTAACTGCCGGTAATGGTAATGCGGGTACCGCACTACTGAAGCGTATTCCATTTTGGACCGGACAAGAGAACAGTAAAAGAACCTTCAAAGTGTGCAGGTTACTAAAACCCTTGCAAGATCGAATAAGAAACCCAAGACTTATGGAAGGTGATGTAGTTATGTTACTTATATGCTTAGAAAAGCTAAGATACGAGTCGAACAAATATGTAAATTTTAAAAATATATAAATTTGTATCTATAAAAAAGCTCAAAATTTTCAAAATATAAAGAAAAATTTAGTATATTTAATAAGAATTGACAGAGAATGGTGTATGGATTTAATTTTATAATATACCGATTAATACATCGCTGGAGAGAATAAAGAGAAGAATAAGTAGATTAATGTTGAAATAAATGCAAAAATTATAAGAAGGCTGGGCCAAAGTAAGAATTTAGAAATAGAAGAAAAATCGAGAAGTAACGAATTATGAAAATATTTTGCAAAAGCATCTAAAGTACGAGAAACGGTAACTAATTTAGTATAGTACTAGCCTTCAATCAAACAATGTTCTTCCACTTGAACTGTTGAGCTATTTTGCACTAAATAAAGACAGGATTTCAATAATTATATACATATAAACATATAATTAAGTTTTCACGATGGGAAATTTTAATGAAAATTATATTATTTATGGCATGTTAAAGGATTCAAAGTTACACTGCCTAGTGGCTTAATTGGTAAAGCAGTCGTCTAGAAAACGGCGGAGAGAGGTTCGAGTCCTTCTCCAGCGCAGAAATTTTTAATTAATTTCCGTGTATTTAATTAACGATGGAATAGCAGAAAATAATATAATTTTCATTAAAGAAAGGATTATTTATATTTGTGCAAAACATGCTGCGTATTTCTTTTGTTTCGATCTAATTCAATTTGGGTCATTTTGATTTTAACACTTTCACTATACGACACTTTTAAAAAGTAAGAGGTTCTCGAAAAGTTCAATCGTTAACATAACTACTTCTAGGTTCTAAAGGCGGTAAGTATTTTCACAAACTGAAATTCTGATATACGTACATATATATAATTCACATATACAGGGAGACCTAATATAAGTGCAACATGACACAAGCGTTCAAAATTTCAGTTTCGAAAATATCAATTCTACATATTAACCACAATTTTATGACTATAAACTAGATTTTTTAGCAAAGTATGAAGAAGGGGTTTAGTTATATCACAATTCAAAATTACATCAACAAATTATAAGTACATCATCAATTTTTGTATAAATCTCTGTCTTCATCTGAAACGGCCTAGTGAATAATTAAAAATATAATTAATCGATATTCTTCAATTACATATTTATAGGTTAGGGATATACATAATGAATTACAGCGGCGTTTCGGATGTCATAAAATTCCCATCGATTTTTTTTTTTGAAAAATAATCTAAAAATACGTTCATATACTAACAATACTTACTCTCAGTGCTAAAACAATAAGGAGGCATAGCGAAAACTGTTGTGTGAATTTTGTTGTCATGGTGTTCCAACGACGGCGCCCGCTGGTTGTTATCAAATTCTGAAATTAAAGAAATGAAAGCAGTTGAATGAACTAAGCTGTAGTAACAACATATAATATATACGGAGTGGTAGAACCGGCCAGCACACAGATGCACACAAGTGAGCGCACACACAATTGTACGTACATCTTGCCTTTTCACACCTTACGGACCCTGACCCACTAACATACTGAAAAGAGTTCAGCGGCCCGCATATGGATGCGAATGCATCACATAATCGTCAGTCTGTCCACAGCACCTACCGGCTTCTAATTCATTCTATATGTCGTATTTTAAGGCCCGGAAAACTGCACGCTTCAGATATCCCAAAGGATACATAATGTATGGCCCACTTTCACCCTTTATATCCGTCACATGCGGTTATATATATACAAGTACATGTATAACTCACGCAGCTGTACAGTTATTTACAACAAAAAAAATTATGCTTTCTCCGACAAGCAAACCGGAAACAGGACACACCCCCCTACTCAGGAGTTTACCCCCTCCACCCTTCTATGTACAAAAAAGGAAAGAAATCAAGAAGTACAAAAAACAAAATGTACAAAATAAAAGAGCACCTGCTCGCGATTCGATTTGTATTAAACAATGAAGTAAAATCAATCTACAACAATGTTATCTTGGAACCCAGATTTTAAGAATAATCATTACAATAATGGTCTTTAATTTTACATTCTTTTTAAATTAGATGTTAGGAAGATGTGTGAGCGAAGATCGATAATTTCAGAGATAGTAATTTTCTATTGAAGATTGCAGCATGAAAGTAGAACATATTTGAGCATTTCTATCTTGGCATTCATAATTTCTCCCGTATAATATCGTCTCTAATCACGTTCATTAATAATTGCAGTTCAATAGTTCTCAGTTACTCGAAGTATGAATTAGAACGTATCCTCTATCACTTAAAAGTAATATTATATCACTGTTACGTATAAAATCGAATATATGTATGCAAAATACAATTTTTTATATATTTTTATGAATCAGATAGGAACAATTTAGAAAGTAAACACATTTATAAGAACATTAATTTAATTTCAATTGTTATTGTTTCTATATTTCAGATTTTCTCTTTCCTGCTGCTATTGTCTTTGATAATAGAACCAGAACAAATTATACTATTATTATTTCTACTATTGTCTTTCTTATAATTACAGTATATTTTAGGTTAACAGAATACTATTTACGCTCTCCAATCGGATGCTTGAAAGTCTTTTTATAAAATAGTATTAAAAAAAAATATCTAATATTTTTTATATATTTTTATTTTTTAATATATTAAATGTTCTATATAAATAAATATATAAATAATTCAAATTAAAATTTATATATATATAACATAACATAGACGTCTAATTAAATATAACATTAATTAGGGGCAATAACTTTTAGAACGGTGTCTATCTCGTTCTATTTTCTATCTGAATAAGTTTCATGTGTGTGTTACTGAGGTATCATTTTATAAATTCATAGCAAGTAAACTGTGAAAAGACCGTAATATTGCATTTTTTTAAAATTAAACATACGAACTATGTACATTAAAAAAATGTTATGATTACGTTGTCCTAGTTTTTTTTTTTTAGTTTACATTTATATAAGTTAATAGCGTGAAAACTCTGAAGTATAAAACATAAAATAATATAAAAAAATAAATGCTACTTGTTTATTTTAAAAATATATTCGAATTATATTTTTTTATATATATTTCAAGATAATAACAATTGAATATAACATTAAGAATTAAAAAATCAAATTTGAAATTTACAACTAATATAACTTTGGCCAAATATAAATGACAGATATTTTCAGTTTAATAAGTTTGCAACTGTGTACTTCGACAACAAAATTCCACTGGGGACGAAGATTTAATCGAAATCATAGAGAAATATTATTACGACGATTTTAAACCTTCATTCAAATATTTGGGTGGCAACACATATTTTTTCTATATTATATAATTTACTTAGGTACTTTCGCGAATTTTCAATTTAAAAGGCAATTATTTTAATATTTTTATAATAAATAATTAATAAAATTAAATTTTTTTTTTAATTTAAATCAAAACAAATGAGATTCGCTTTATTAAAAACCAATATTTTTCGAAGCTATGTAAGAAATTTCTATATTTAAACTCAAAGTAAATATTTATTACTTTTAATGATTCTGTCTTTTAATTTATTTAAAAATCAATGGGCTTTTTATTTTCTCATTTTTCGTTTCGTGTAAATTAAATTAAAACGTAGCTTAAAAAAAGTTCTATCTTTCCACCGCTTTCATTCAAAATTAATTTTGGAATTACATTTAAAGATAGATTAACGGTTACGTTACATATCTGATTACGAGTGAAAAATATGTTCGCTTTATGTAATAAGAACTATTAGAAATGCATACTGGTCTACGAAAACAAAATTACTATTTGATATAAATATTTTTCTTAATAAAAAGAGAATCATAATATCAACACCTGTACTAGATAAAGTATCGTATGCCTCTGGCCAATATACACTTCTACTAAGAAGAACGCTGACACACTGACTTGATCTACTTTTACTGTGTGCTCAATAATATATCTTACACAGAGAGATGGCCCATAGCTACAAACGAAGATATTGCATGCAGTGGACTGAACATCATTATAACGGCTGTCACAGTTTGTTTATAACCTCTATTAGAACACAATCTATGGTGTGCACTCGCAAATGATCAGAAACACAATATTTAATATTTCAACTTACTTAGATTGTATCCAATTATCTGATGGAACACCAACTATTGTTTTTTTTTTTAGTATCACTGTTCCTCGATCACTTACTTATTATTCAATCAATAATAATAAAAAATCACTTAAAAACACTTAACACATTTCAATTAATATTGAATTACGGGACCCTATATATGCTTATGAGAACAACCGAGACCGATCTTCGAAAAAAATTGATATGCCCATATAATAGGAACGCCGCTTTATTATAGTGAAAAGTAATGCTTAAATTGTTGGAATGGTTTTATATATACATGTGAAAGTTAGCTCCCCACTCTCCACGAAGAAGAAACGATACCAATGTAGGAATTGGTCACTATTAAAATGTTTATATGTCTTTTTGGTAACTACATGTGTATAATCTGGATTTTTTCCCTACTGATTTTATTTCTGACTCATCAGGATGTCACTTTCTTTTAGTTGACGTTATAATTTCTTATTACACAATATCACAAGCTAATATTAGCCTGAGATTTATACTTAGTCATTTATGTGGTTTTTAAATGTGTGTATTTTAAATTCTAATTTCCCTTTATCATTAATAAAAATACAAATACATAATTATTTAATTTATATATTGTTTTAATTTCTTTTTTATGCCTAACAGATACTCTGCAATAATTTATTTTATAGCAATGTAGATGACAAATTTTTCAACGTATACTTATACTTTTATTACAGTCAATTCAAAAAACGAGAGAAATCGAAAAATGACGCCGCCATTCAATAAAATTATCTCATGAAAATCGTCGACAATTGATTGACATTAAAAGCGCTTTTAAATTAAAAGGGATATCATTTTATGTGTGCTATTGAACTGTCTAACAATACATACTAAAATTGTAGATATTTTTAGATTTAACCCCTTTAGCAGACATGTTCCAATTCATATTTGTATATTTTAACTTATCACTTCCACCTTTAATTATTTGTATATAAACGTCGTAGTGAAAATATGTTTTAGACCAAACAAAATAACACGAAAGTATATATGTCATTGAATAATAATTTGTGATAAATAAAACAATCGATCTTCCGCTTGTAAAACAAATCGTGTATGTGTACACTACCGATTATATTTATTTGCCCACCCCAATTTTATGTGTTTCCTGAAATACGGATTATCTTTCGAAAAATCTGTATTATAATTATACAACAATATTATTAGTGGAGGTAATTCCATATGAATTTCCACGAAAATCTTAAATTGTTTATGATATATCGTAAAGGTGTCATAAATTGGAAAAATACCATAAATATTATATAGGCTAATCCCTACAGTATTAACAGTTTTACCTGCATTTCCGAAAGGCATTACCAATATTATGTTATTGTACTAACTAATTACAATATTAGGATGTGTTATTCAAAAAGGAAAATAAATTTTACGTCAGTCATCGTTCATCTTTTGTTGCGAAAACAGTGAAATAGAGAATTATTGTGAATATTTTAATGCAATGCCGAAAACGAAGGAATTATCTGTTGAAGTGCGTGCTATGATAATTGCTTATCATCATACGGGTAAAAGTAATCGCGAAATTGCAAAAGAATTACGATTAAATCGTAGAACCGTTATATATAACGTTAAAAAATTTGAAGAAAGTGGTACATTTTCCAACAAAAGAAGATCTGGACGACGCAAAGCGATGACATCTGCAGATGACCGGCATCTAATACGGATAAGTAGACGCGATAGACGAAAAACAGCACCAGAAATTGGTGCTGAAATGAATAGAGCACGTGCTAAACCAATTAGTGTGTCCATGGTACAGAGAAGGTTAAGGCAAGCGGGTTTATACGGAAGAATTGCTCTGCGAAAACCACTACTACGAAAGCAAAACAAGATAAAACGACTAAATTGGACTAAAGAACATAAGAATTGGACGATCGATCAGTGGAATAATGTGTTGTGGACAGACGAATCGAAGTTTTATATAATTATATATTCGTAAGAAGATCCGCAGGAGAAAGAGTACTGCCAGAATGTATTTCGCCTACAGTAAAACATGTTCATGTTCAGTAATGATTTGGGGGTGTTTTGATGGAAGATATGTAGGCGATCTCGTCAAAATTGAGGGGATCCTAAGAAAAGAAGGCTACAAGGAAATTTTAGAAAATAACGCTGTTCCTTCAGGACTAAGGATTCTTGGCGAAAACTTTGTATTTCGACAGGACAACGATCCGCAAATCTCTATAATGGTATAGCCAGCTCAAAGTCCTGATCTGAACCCAATAGAGCTTCTTTGGGAAGAATTGGACCGGAAGGTTCGAAAACGTGCTCTATCATCCACCAGTGTACTGTGGGAACAACTTCAAGAAACCTGGGCACAAATTGCAGAAGATACACTGCAAAAATTAATTGAAAGGATGCCGCGGTTATGTGCTACAATTATCAAAAATAAAGGTGGGCACATTGATGAGAGCAAAATTTAATAATAATTAATGATAAAGTTTTTATATAAGAAAAATGTAACTATTTTATGTTTATTTTACACTATTGTATTGGTACAATAAATAAATTTTCAGTACACATTTGATAGTTTAATAATTTTGGCCAAAACTAAGGGTGAGCAAATAAATATGACAGGTAGTGTATGTGTGGTGCCAATATTAAAATCTAAAACTTGTAAAAGTTATGTGAGATTTGTGGCTTGCTTCTCAAAAATTGGAAATCGACTACAAAGACTTCATAAAACCGGATCTATTAAAAATGTAGTGAAAATTACGGAAAACTTTCATAGAGGACACATAAAAAAAATTACAAAGGAGCTTTAATTTTAAAAATATTTCAAAATAATTTCCTCCACATTTGCTTGCCCATTCTTCAAAATCAGACATCAAGCTAACTTTTCTACGTTTCTTTTAAAAACTGAGTGCACACGTTATTCCATATCCTAAAAAGATTCGCATCGTTGAAAAACTTCCTCCAGTTCAGTCTTTCCGCCTCTTCTTCATAGATTTGGACTGTAGAGTATTTGTTTCAGCACCTTCAGCCCGGTTTTAGCCAGATATTCGATATATACGTTGGAACGATAGCTTGGGACTATGGTCTCGAGCATGAATGAATGTTGTTGAATGCTTGAACACGTCTGGACAGACACTCATCAATGTTACACTTTGTAGTAACTGTTTTCAACATCTCGTACTTCACAACTCCTTTCACTGTAAAGAAACGTCTACAATGTTCTTCTGAGCAGATTGAAATTTTCACACAGATAAGGCCTTTATCTTCAAAGAGCCAAACTTTATTCTGCTCTTTAGTGGGTACGTCGTAG
>JAVIWB010006911.1:0-13041 GCA_031893035.1 Dermolepida albohirtum | reverse complement strand
GGCGTTCTAAGGTTGTTAATAACTTCGGAACGAGAAGAGATACAATGTTCTGGTTTGAAGCAGCGTAACAGTCGTGTCACAATCTATAAGTACACACCTAAAAAACAATCACTTTTGAAAGTCAGTTTCCGCCTAACGCTACATGTGAGCTCTGTCTTATGGCGTTCTAAGGTTGCTAATAACTTCGGAACGAGAAGAGATACAATGTTCTGGTTTGAAGCAGCGTAACAGTCGTGTCACAATCTATAAGTACACACCTAAAAAACAATCACTTTTGAAAGTCAGTTTCCGCCTAACGCTACATGTGAGCTCTGTCTTATGGCGTTCTAAGGTTGCTAATAACTTCGGAACGAGAAGAGATACAATGTTCTGGTTTGAAGCAGCGTAACAGTCGTGTCACAATCTATAAGTACACACCTAAAAAACAATCACTTTTGAAAGTCAGTTTCCGCCTAACGCTACATGTGAGCTCTGTCTTATGGCGTTCTAAGGTTGCTAATAACTTCGGAACGAGAAGAGATACAATGTTCTGGTTTGAAGCAGCGTAACAGTCGTGTCACAATCTATAAGTACACACCTAAAAAACAATCACTTTTGAAAGTCAGTTTCCGCCTAACGCTACATGTGAGCTCTGTCTTATGGCGTTCTAAGGTTGCTAATAACTTCGGAACGAGAAGAGATACAATGTTCTGGTTTGAAGCAGCGTAACAGTCGTGTCACAATCTATAAGTACACACCTAAAAAACAATCACTTTTGAAAGTCAGTTTCCGCCTAACGCTACATGTGAGCTCTGTCTTATGGCGTTCTAAGGTTGCTAATAACTTCGGAACGAGAAGAGATACAATGTTCTGGTTTGAAGCAGCGTAACAGTCGTGTCACAATCTATAAGTACACACCTAAAAAACAATCACTTTTGAAAGTCAGTTTCCGCCTAACGCTACATGTGAGCTCTGTCTTATGGCGTTCTAAGGTTGCTAATAACTTCGGAACGAGAAGAGATACAATGTTCTGGTTTGAAGCAGCGTAACAGTCGTGTCACAATCTATAAGTACACACCTAAAAAACAATCACTTTTGAAAGTCAGTTTCCGCCTAACGCTACATGTGAGCTCTGTCTTATGGCGTTCTAAGGTTGCTAATAACTTCGGAACGAGAAGAGATACAATGTTCTGGTTTGAAGCAGCGTAACAGTCGTGTCACAATCTATAAGTACACACCTAAAAAACAATCACTTTTGAAAGTCAGTTTCCGCCTAACGCTACATGTGAGCTCTGTCTTATGGCGTTCTAAGGTTGCTAATAACTTCGGAACGAGAAGAGATACAATGTTCTGGTTTGAAGCAGCGTAACAGTCGTGTCACAATCTATAAGTACACACCTAAAAAACAATCACTTTTGAAAGTCAGTTTCCGCCTAACGCTACATGTGAGCTCTGTCTTATGGCGTTCTAAGGTTGCTAATAACTTCGGAACGAGAAGAGATACAATGTTCTGGTTTGAAGCAGCGTAACAGTCGTGTCACAATCTATAAGTACACACCTAAAAAACAATCACTTTTGAAAGTCAGTTTCCGCCTTAACTTCGGAACGAAGAGATACAATGTTCTGGTTTGAAGCAGCGTAACAGTCGTGTCACAATCTATAAGTACACACCTAAAAAACAATCACTTTTGAAAGTCAGTTTCCGCCTAACGCTACATGTGAGCTCTGTCTTATGGCGTTCTAAGGTTGCTAATAACTTCGGAACGAGAAGAGATACAATGTTCTGGTTTGAAGCAGCGTAACAGTCGTGTCACAATCTATAAGTACACACCTAAAAAACAATCACTTTTGAAAGTCAGTTTCCGCCTAACGCTACATGTGAGCTCTGTCTTATGGCGTTCTAAGGTTGCTAATAACTTCGGAACGAAGAGATACAATGTTCTGGTTTGAAGCAGCGTAACAGTCGTGTCACAATCTATAAGTACACACCTAAAAAACAATCACTTTTGAAAGTCAGTTTCCGCCTAACGCTACATGTGAGCTCTGTCTTATGGCGTTCTAAGGTTGCTAATAACTTCGGAACGAGAAGAGATACAATGTTCTGGTTTGAAGCAGCGTAACAGTCGTGTCACAATCTATAAGTACACACCTAAAAAACAATCACTTTTGAAAGTCAGTTTCCGCCTAACGCTACATGTGAGCTCTGTCTTATGGCGTTCTAAGGTTGCTAATAACTTCGGAACGAGAAGAGATACAATGTTCTGGTTTGAAGCAGCGTAACAGTCGTGTCACAATCTATAAGTACACACCTAAAAAACAATCACTTTTGAAAGTCAGTTTCCGCCTAACGCTACATGTGAGCTCTGTCTTATGGCGTTCTAAGGTTGCTAATAACTTCGGAACGAGAAGAGATACAATGTTCTGGTTTGAAGCAGCGTAACAGTCGTGTCACAATCTATAAGTACACACCTAAAAAACAATCACTTTTGAAAGTCAGTTTCCGCCTAACGCTACATGTGAGCTCTGTCTTATGGCGTTCTAAGGTTGCTAATAACTTCGGAACGAGAAGAGATACAATGTTCTGGTTTGAAGCAGCGTAACAGTCGTGTCACAATCTATAAGTACACACCTAAAAAACAATCACTTTTGAAAGTCAGTTTCCGCCTAACGCTACATGTGAGCTCTGTCTTATGGCGTTCTAAGGTTGCTAATAACTTCGGAACGAGAAGAGATACAATGTTCTGGTTTGAAGCAGCGTAACAGTCGTGTCACAATCTATAAGTACACACCTAAAAAACAATCACTTTTGAAAGTCAGTTTCCGCCTAACGCTACATGTGAGCTCTGTCTTATGGCGTTCTAAGGTTGCTAATAACTTCGGAACGAGAAGAGATACAATGTTCTGGTTTGAAGCAGCGTAACAGTCGTGTCACAATCTATAAGTACACACCTAAAAAACAATCACTTTTGAAAGTCAGTTTCCGCCTAACGCTACATGTGAGCTCTGTCTTATGGCGTTCTAAGGTTGCTAATAACTTCGGAACGAGAAGAGATACAATGTTCTGGTTTGAAGCAGCGTAACAGTCGTGTCACAATCTATAAGTACACACCTAAAAAACAATCACTTTTGAAAGTCAGTTTCCGCCTAACGCTACATGTGAGCTCTGTCTTATGGCGTTCTAAGGTTGCTAATAACTTCGGAACGAGAAGAGATACAATGTTCTGGTTTGAAGCAGCGTAACAGTCGTGTCACAATCTATAAGTACACACCTAAAAAACAATCACTTTTGAAAGTCAGTTTCCGCCTAACGCTACATGTGAGCTCTGTCTTATGGCGTTCTAAGGTTGCTAATAACTTCGGAACGAGAAGAGATACAATGTTCTGGTTTGAAGCAGCGTAACAGTCGTGTCACAATCTATAAGTACACACCTAAAAAACAATCACTTTTGAAAGTCAGTTTCCACCTAACGCTACATGTGAGCTCTGTCTTATGGCGTTCTAAGGTTGCTAATAACTTCGGAACGAGAAGAGATACAATGTTCTGGTTTGAAGCAGCGTAACAGTCGTGTCACAATCTATAAGTACACACCTAAAAAACAATCACTTTTGAAAGTCAGTTTCCGCCTAACGCTACATGTGAGCTCTGTCTTATGGCGTTCTAAGGTTGCTAATAACTTCGGAACGAGAAGAGATACAATGTTCTGGTTTGAAGCAGCGTAACAGTCGTGTCACAATCTATAAGTACACACCTAAAAAACAATCACTTTTGAAAGTCAGTTTCCGCCTAACGCTACATGTGAGCTCTGTCTTATGGCGTTCTAAGGTTGCTAATAACTTCGGAACGAGAAGAGATACAATGTTCTGGTTTGAAGCAGCGTAACAGTCGTGTCACAATCTATAAGTACACACCTAAAAAACAATCACTTTTGAAAGTCAGTTTCCGCCTAACGCTACATGTGAGCTCTGTCTTATGGCGTTCTAAGGTTGCTAATAACTTCGGAACGAGAAGAGATACAATGTTCTGGTTTGAAGCAGCGTAACAGTCGTGTCACAATCTATAAGTACACACCTAAAAAACAATCACTTTTGAAAGTCAGTTTCCGCCTAACGCTACATGTGAGCTCTGTCTTATGGCGTTCTAAGGTTGCTAATAACTTCGGAACGAGAAGAGATACAATGTTCTGGTTTGAAGCAGCGTAACAGTCGTGTCACAATCTATAAGTACACACCTAAAAAACAATCACTTTTGAAAGTCAGTTTCCACCTAACGCTACATGTGAGCTCTGTCTTATGGCGTTCTAAGGTTGCTAATAACTTCGGAACGAGAAGAGATACAATGTTCTGGTTTGAAGCAGCGTAACAGTCGTGTCACAATCTATAAGTACACACCTAAAAAACAATCACTTTTGAAAGTCAGTTTCCGCCTAACGCTACATGTGAGCTCTGTCTTATGGCGTTCTAAGGTTGCTAATAACTTCGGAACGAGAAGAGATACAATGTTCTGGTTTGAAGCAGCGTAACAGTCGTGTCACAATCTATAAGTACACACCTAAAAAACAATCACTTTTGAAAGTCAGTTTCCGCCTAACGCTACATGTGAGCTCTGTCTTATGGCGTTCTAAGGTTGCTAATAACTTCGGAACGAGAAGAGATACAATGTTCTGGTTTGAAGCAGCGTAACAGTCGTGTCACAATCTATAAGTACACACCTAAAAAACAATCACTTTTGAAAGTCAGTTTCCGCCTAACGCTACATGTGAGCTCTGTCTTATGGCGTTCTAAGGTTGCTAATAACTTCGGAACGAGAAGAGATACAATGTTCTGGTTTGAAGCAGCGTAACAGTCGTGTCACAATCTATAAGTACACACCTAAAAAACAATCACTTTTGAAAGTCAGTTTCCGCCTAACGCTACATGTGAGCTCTGTCTTATGGCGTTCTAAGGTTGCTAATAACTTCGGAACGAGAAGAGATACAATGTTCTGGTTTGAAGCAGCGTAACAGTCGTGTCACAATCTATAAGTACACACCTAAAAAACAATCACTTTTGAAAGTCAGTTTCCGCCTAACGCTACATGTGAGCTCTGTCTTATGGCGTTCTAAGGTTGCTAATAACTTCGGAACGAGAAGAGATACAATGTTCTGGTTTGAAGCAGCGTAACAGTCGTGTCACAATCTATAAGTACACACCTAAAAAACAATCACTTTTGAAAGTCAGTTTCCGCCTAACGCTACATGTGAGCTCTGTCTTATGGCGTTCTAAGGTTGCTAATAACTTCGGAACGAGAAGAGATACAATGTTCTGGTTTGAAGCAGCGTAACAGTCGTGTCACAATCTATAAGTACACACCTAAAAAACAATCACTTTTGAAAGTCAGTTTCCGCCTAACGCTACATGTGAGCTCTGTCTTATGGCGTTCTAAGGTTGCTAATAACTTCGGAACGAGAAGAGATACAATGTTCTGGTTTGAAGCAGCGTAACAGTCGTGTCACAATCTATAAGTACACACCTAAAAAACAATCACTTTTGAAAGTCAGTTTCCGCCTAACGCTACATGTGAGCTCTGTCTTATGGCGTTCTAAGGTTGCTAATAACTTCGGAACGAGAAGAGATACAATGTTCTGGTTTGAAGCAGCGTAACAGTCGTGTCACAATCTATAAGTACACACCTAAAAAACAATCACTTTTGAAAGTCAGTTTCCGCCTAACGCTACATGTGAGCTCTGTCTTATGGCGTTCTAAGGTTGCTAATAACTTCGGAACGAGAAGAGATACAATGTTCTGGTTTGAAGCAGCGTAACAGTCGTGTCACAATCTATAAGTACACACCTAAAAAACAATCACTTTTGAAAGTCAGTTTCCGCCTAACGCTACATGTGAGCTCTGTCTTATGGCGTTCTAAGGTTGCTAATAACTTCGGAACGAGAAGAGATACAATGTTCTGGTTTGAAGCAGCGTAACAGTCGTGTCACAATCTATAAGTACACACCTAAAAAACAATCACTTTTGAAAGTCAGTTTCCGCCTAACGCTACATGTGAGCTCTGTCTTATGGCGTTCTAAGGTTGCTAATAACTTCGGAACGAGAAGAGATACAATGTTCTGGTTTGAAGCAGCGTAACAGTCGTGTCACAATCTATAAGTACACACCTAAAAAACAATCACTTTTGAAAGTCAGTTTCCGCCTAACGCTACATGTGAGCTCTGTCTTATGGCGTTCTAAGGTTGCTAATAACTTCGGAACGAGAAGAGATACAATGTTCTGGTTTGAAGCAGCGTAACAGTCGTGTCACAATCTATAAGTACACACCTAAAAAACAATCACTTTTGAAAGTCAGTTTCCGCCTAACGCTACATGTGAGCTCTGTCTTATGGCGTTCTAAGGTTGCTAATAACTTCGGAACGAGAAGAGATACAATGTTCTGGTTTGAAGCAGCGTAACAGTCGTGTCACAATCTATAAGTACACACCTAAAAAACAATCACTTTTGAAAGTCAGTTTCCGCCTAACGCTACATGTGAGCTCTGTCTTATGGCGTTCTAAGGTTGCTAATAACTTCGGAACGAGAAGAGATACAATGTTCTGGTTTGAAGCAGCGTAACAGTCGTGTCACAATCTATAAGTACACACCTAAAAAACAATCACTTTTGAAAGTCAGTTTCCGCCTAACGCTACATGTGAGCTCTGTCTTATGGCGTTCTAAGGTTGCTAATAACTTCGGAACGAGAAGAGATACAATGTTCTGGTTTGAAGCAGCGTAACAGTCGTGTCACAATCTATAAGTACACACCTAAAAAACAATCACTTTTGAAAGTCAGTTTCCGCCTAACGCTACATGTGAGCTCTGTCTTATGGCGTTCTAAGGTTGCTAATAACTTCGGAACGAGAAGAGATACAATGTTCTGGTTTGAAGCAGCGTAACAGTCGTGTCACAATCTATAAGTACACACCTAAAAAACAATCACTTTTGAAAGTCAGTTTCCGCCTAACGCTACATGTGAGCTCTGTCTTATGGCGTTCTAAGGTTGCTAATAACTTCGGAACGAGAAGAGATACAATGTTCTGGTTTGAAGCAGCGTAACAGTCGTGTCACAATCTATAAGTACACACCTAAAAAACAATCACTTTTGAAAGTCAGTTTCCGCCTAACGCTACATGTGAGCTCTGTCTTATGGCGTTCTAAGGTTGCTAATAACTTCGGAACGAGAAGAGATACAATGTTCTGGTTTGAAGCAGCGTAACAGTCGTGTCACAATCTATAAGTACACACCTAAAAAACAATCACTTTTGAAAGTCAGTTTCCGCCTAACGCTACATGTGAGCTCTGTCTTATGGCGTTCTAAGGTTGTTAATAACTTCGGAACGAGAAGAGATACAATGTTCTGGTTTGAAGCAGCGTAACAGTCGTGTCACAATCTATAAGTACACACCTAAAAAACAATCACTTTTGAAAGTCAGTTTCCGCCTAACGCTACATGTGAGCTCTGTCTTATGGCGTTCTAAGGTTGCTAATAACTTCGGAACGAGAAGAGATACAATGTTCTGGTTTGAAGCAGCGTAACAGTCGTGTCACAATCTATAAGTACACACCTAAAAAACAATCACTTTTGAAAGTCAGTTTCCGCCTAACGCTACATGTGAGCTCTGTCTTATGGCGTTCTAAGGTTGCTAATAACTTCGGAACGAGAAGAGATACAATGTTCTGGTTTGAAGCAGCGTAACAGTCGTGTCACAATCTATAAGTACACACCTAAAAAACAATCACTTTTGAAAGTCAGTTTCCGCCTAACGCTACATGTGAGCTCTGTCTTATGGCGTTCTAAGGTTGCTAATAACTTCGGAACGAGAAGAGATACAATGTTCTGGTTTGAAGCAGCGTAACAGTCGTGTCACAATCTATAAGTACACACCTAAAAAACAATCACTTTTGAAAGTCAGTTTCCGCCTAACGCTACATGTGAGCTCTGTCTTATGGCGTTCTAAGGTTGCTAATAACTTCGGAACGAGAAGAGATACAATGTTCTGGTTTGAAGCAGCGTAACAGTCGTGTCACAATCTATAAGTACACACCTAAAAAACAATCACTTTTGAAAGTCAGTTTCCGCCTAACGCTACATGTGAGCTCTGTCTTATGGCGTTCTAAGGTTGCTAATAACTTCGGAACGAGAAGAGATACAATGTTCTGGTTTGAAGCAGCGTAACAGTCGTGTCACAATCTATAAGTACACACCTAAAAAACAATCACTTTTGAAAGTCAGTTTCCGCCTAACGCTACATGTGAGCTCTGTCTTATGGCGTTCTAAGGTTGCTAATAACTTCGGAACGAGAAGAGATACAATGTTCTGGTTTGAAGCAGCGTAACAGTCGTGTCACAATCTATAAGTACACACCTAAAAAACAATCACTTTTGAAAGTCAGTTTCCGCCTAACGCTACATGTGAGCTCTGTCTTATGGCGTTCTAAGGTTGCTAATAACTTCGGAACGAGAAGAGATACAATGTTCTGGTTTGAAGCAGCGTAACAGTCGTGTCACAATCTATAAGTACACACCTAAAAAACAATCACTTTTGAAAGTCAGTTTCCGCCTAACGCTACATGTGAGCTCTGTCTTATGGCGTTCTAAGGTTGCTAATAACTTCGGAACGAGAAGAGATACAATGTTCTGGTTTGAAGCAGCGTAACAGTCGTGTCACAATCTATAAGTACACACCTAAAAAACAATCACTTTTGAAAGTCAGTTTCCGCCTAACGCTACATGTGAGCTCTGTCTTATGGCGTTCTAAGGTTGCTAATAACTTCGGAACGAGAAGAGATACAATGTTCTGGTTTGAAGCAGCGTAACAGTCGTGTCACAATCTATAAGTACACACCTAAAAAACAATCACTTTTGAAAGTCAGTTTCCGCCTAACGCTACATGTGAGCTCTGTCTTATGGCGTTCTAAGGTTGCTAATAACTTCGGAACGAGAAGAGATACAATGTTCTGGTTTGAAGCAGCGTAACAGTCGTGTCACAATCTATAAGTACACACCTAAAAAACAATCACTTTTGAAAGTCAGTTTCCGCCTAACGCTACATGTGAGCTCTGTCTTATGGCGTTCTAAGGTTGCTAATAACTTCGGAACGAGAAGAGATACAATGTTCTGGTTTGAAGCAGCGTAACAGTCGTGTCACAATCTATAAGTACACACCTAAAAAACAATCACTTTTGAAAGTCAGTTTCCGCCTAACGCTACATGTGAGCTCTGTCTTATGGCGTTCTAAGGTTGCTAATAACTTCGGAACGAGAAGAGATACAATGTTCTGGTTTGAAGCAGCGTAACAGTCGTGTCACAATCTATAAGTACACACCTAAAAAACAATCACTTTTGAAAGTCAGTTTCCGCCTAACGCTACATGTGAGCTCTGTCTTATGGCGTTCTAAGGTTGCTAATAACTTCGGAACGAGAAGAGATACAATGTTCTGGTTTGAAGCAGCGTAACAGTCGTGTCACAATCTATAAGTACACACCTAAAAAACAATCACTTTTGAAAGTCAGTTTCCGCCTAACGCTACATGTGAGCTCTGTCTTATGGCGTTCTAAGGTTGCTAATAACTTCGGAACGAGAAGAGATACAATGTTCTGGTTTGAAGCAGCGTAACAGTCGTGTCACAATCTATAAGTACACACCTAAAAAACAATCACTTTTGAAAGTCAGTTTCCGCCTAACGCTACATGTGAGCTCTGTCTTATGGCGTTCTAAGGTTGCTAATAACTTCGGAACGAGAAGAGATACAATGTTCTGGTTTGAAGCAGCGTAACAGTCGTGTCACAATCTATAAGTACACACCTAAAAAACAATCACTTTTGAAAGTCAGTTTCCGCCTAACGCTACATGTGAGCTCTGTCTTATGGCGTTCTAAGGTTGCTAATAACTTCGGAACGAGAAGAGATACAATGTTCTGGTTTGAAGCAGCGTAACAGTCGTGTCACAATCTATAAGTACACACCTAAAAAACAATCACTTTTGAAAGTCAGTTTCCGCCTAACGCTACATGTGAGCTCTGTCTTATGGCGTTCTAAGGTTGCTAATAACTTCGGAACGAGAAGAGATACAATGTTCTGGTTTGAAGCAGCGTAACAGTCGTGTCACAATCTATAAGTACACACCTAAAAAACAATCACTTTTGAAAGTCAGTTTCCGCCTAACGCTACATGTGAGCTCTGTCTTATGGCGTTCTAAGGTTGCTAATAACTTCGGAACGAGAAGAGATACAATGTTCTGGTTTGAAGCAGCGTAACAGTCGTGTCACAATCTATAAGTACACACCTAAAAAACAATCACTTTTGAAAGTCAGTTTCCGCCTAACGCTACATGTGAGCTCTGTCTTATGGCGTTCTAAGGTTGCTAATAACTTCGGAACGAGAAGAGATACAATGTTCTGGTTTGAAGCAGCGTAACAGTCGTGTCACAATCTATAAGTACACACCTAAAAAACAATCACTTTTGAAAGTCAGTTTCCGCCTAACGCTACATGTGAGCTCTGTCTTATGGCGTTCTAAGGTTGCTAATAACTTCGGAACGAGAAGAGATACAATGTTCTGGTTTGAAGCAGCGTAACAGTCGTGTCACAATCTATAAGTACACACCTAAAAAACAATCACTTTTGAAAGTCAGTTTCCGCCTAACGCTACATGTGAGCTCTGTCTTATGGCGTTCTAAGGTTGCTAATAACTTCGGAACGAGAAGAGATACAATGTTCTGGTTTGAAGCAGCGTAACAGTCGTGTCACAATCTATAAGTACACACCTAAAAAACAATCACTTTTGAAAGTCAGTTTCCGCCTAACGCTACATGTGAGCTCTGTCTTATGGCGTTCTAAGGTTGCTAATAACTTCGGAACGAGAAGAGATACAATGTTCTGGTTTGAAGCAGCGTAACAGTCGTGTCACAATCTATAAGTACACACCTAAAAAACAATCACTTTTGAAAGTCAGTTTCCGCCTAACGCTACATGTGAGCTCTGTCTTATGGCGTTCTAAGGTTGCTAATAACTTCGGAACGAGAAGAGATACAATGTTCTGGTTTGAAGCAGCGTAACAGTCGTGTCACAATCTATAAGTACACACCTAAAAAACAATCACTTTTGAAAGTCAGTTTCCGCCTAACGCTACATGTGAGCTCTGTCTTATGGCGTTCTAAGGTTGCTAATAACTTCGGAACGAGAAGAGATACAATGTTCTGGTTTGAAGCAGCGTAACAGTCGTGTCACAATCTATAAGTACACACCTAAAAAACAATCACTTTTGAAAGTCAGTTTCCGCCTAACGCTACATGTGAGCTCTGTCTTATGGCGTTCTAAGGTTGCTAATAACTTCGGAACGAGAAGAGATACAATGTTCTGGTTTGAAGCAGCGTAACAGTCGTGTCACAATCTATAAGTACACACCTAAAAAACAATCACTTTTGAAAGTCAGTTTCCACCTAACGCTACATGTGAGCTCTGTCTTATGGCGTCCTAAGGTTGCTAATAACTTCGGAACGAGAAGAGATACAATGTTCTGGTTTGAAGCAGCGTAACAGTCGTGTCACAATCTATAAGTACACACCTAAAAAACAATCACTTTTGAAAGTCAGTTTCCGCCTAACGCTACATGTGAGCTCTGTCTTATGGCGTTCTAAGGTTGCTAATAACTTCGGAACGAGAAGAGATACAATGTTCTGGTTTGAAGCAGCGTAACAGTCGTGTCACAATCTATAAGTACACACCTAAAAAACAATCACTTTTGAAAGTCAGTTTCCGCCTAACGCTACATGTGAGCTCTGTCTTATGGCGTTCTAAGGTTGCTAATAACTTCGGAACGAGAAGAGATACAATGTTCTGGTTTGAAGCAGCGTAACAGTCGTGTCACAATCTATAAGTACACACCTAAAAAACAATCACTTTTGAAAGTCAGTTTCCGCCTAACGCTACATGTGAGCTCTGTCTTATGGCGTTCTAAGGTTGCTAATAACTTCGGAACGAGAAGAGATACAATGTTCTGGTTTGAAGCAGCGTAACAGTCGTGTCACAATCTATAAGTACACACCTAAAAAACAATCACTTTTGAAAGTCAGTTTCCGCCTAACGCTACATGTGAGCTCTGTCTTATGGCGTTCTAAGGTTGCTAATAACTTCGGAACGAGAAGAGATACAATGTTCTGGTTTGAAGCAGCGTAACAGTCGTGTCACAATCTATAAGTACACACCTAAAAAACAATCACTTTTGAAAGTCAGTTTCCGCCTAACGCTACATGTGAGCTCTGTCTTATGGCGTTCTAAGGTTGCTAATAACTTCGGAACGAGAAGAGATACAATGTTCTGGTTTGAAGCAGCGTAACAGTCGTGTCACAATCTATAAGTACACACCTAAAAAACAATCACTTTTGAAAGTCAGTTTCCGCCTAACGCTACATGTGAGCTCTGTCTTATGGCGTTCTAAGGTTGCTAATAACTTCGGAACGAGAAGAGATACAATGTTCTGGTTTGAAGCAGCGTAACAGTCGTGTCACAATCTATAAGCACACCTAAAAAACAATCAGTTTCCGCCTAACGCTACATGTGAGCTCTGTCTTATGGGGTTCTAAGGTTGCTAATAACTTCGGAACGAGAAGAGATACAATGTTCTGGTTTGAAGCAGCGTAACAGTCGTGTCACAATCTATAAGTACACACCTAAAAAACAATCACTTTTGAAAGTCAGTTTCCGCCTAACGCTACATGTGAGCTCTGTCTTATGGCGTTCTAAGGTTGCTAATAACTTCGGAACGAGAAGAGATACAATGTTCTGGTTTGAAGCAGCGTAACATTCGTGTCACAATCTATAAGTACACACCTAAAAAACAATCACTTTTGAAAGTCAGTTTCCGCCTAACGCTACATGTGAGCTCTGTCTTATGGCGTTCTAAGGTTGCTAATAACTTCGGAACAGAAAAATACAATGTTCTGGTTTGAAGCAGCGTAACAGTCGTGTCACAATCTATAAGTACACACCTAAAAAACAATCACTTTTGAAAGTCAGTTTCCGCCTAACGCTACATGTG